>RPFO01000165.1:5131584-5326584 GCA_009746045.1 Mesostigma viride | reverse complement strand
CCATGCGTGTGCTCATGCTGCTACTAGGATGATTGTAGTATGGTATTTCCCAGTACGGCTCTCTGTGGCCAAACTCTGTGTGTTTGTACTGGTATGCGTGGGGTGGTGGCATGGGCAGGTGGGGGGTGGGCGTGGTTGGGGGTGGCAATGGGGCGGGGGGGGGGGCTGGCTGTGTGTGTGTGTGTCCGTGCGCGCATGCATGCCATATTTGAACACAGATGCATAGATCAAATAGTAATATTAGATAAAGATTCCAGGACTTGAAATGCCTTTTAAGGTATGATGTGCTATCTTAGAGTATGGGGTGTCAACAAAGGGGGAGGGGGGGGGGGGGTTGAAATGACCTGCCTTTGGTGTCTTGGGATGTTTGGATAAAAACCGCGGATTTTTCTCGGCGCAGAAAATTCACGCCAGGACTGTCACCATCCGCAGGGTGTGTTTGAATGGCCTGGCTTGATCAGCATAAGGCCTTTGAGGGTCGCTGCAGCTTGGGGTGTCGAGACTTGAGTAGGATGCCTAAAAAAGGACTTATGTAGCGTGCCTTAAATACTGAGCGTGCCTTAATTAATATCGAGGGATGTGTCGTTTCTTGCTTGAACGTCTTCAAAGCACCGTGTCTTGACCTTTTTAATTGACCCAGCAACCACGGCAAGAGAGTCTAGCTAGTAGCAATAAACATGAAACGCTCCTGGATTTCTGTTTCCGTTTCCCGTGCCCGCATCTTGGCTGTGTGCAGGTTCTACTACCTCTTGTTCGAGCTGTTACAAGCTCATGTGTGCGGCCTGCTGTTTCACGTGGCGCCCGCCATATTGCTACCCTGCATGGCCGGGTTGGCCGGCTTTCAAGTGTCTCACAAACTTTGACGCAGAAACCAGTCTCAATGTCATGAATTCCATAACCCTCAATGGAGTATGGGGTGATAATGATTTATGTAGAATAGGGAATCTGCTCTACTGTGCATGCGCCTCGGTTGACTTTGTTTGAGAAGGCACCAGAACTTGTTTTTTGCAAAATTATATGCTTAAGCCGCTCGCAGGCCTTGATAGACCGAGAGATTGGCAACTTGTGCGCAAGTCCCAGGCGGCTACCACCATATAACACCCCCCAAAGAAAAACAACAAAACAAACAAGACAAAGAAAGGGAGGGTGGGTGGGTAAAACTGATAAATCGTGAGCCACCATGGCTACTTCAATACAAATGCTGCATTGCGTTGCGATCAATAGCGTCATCGGAGTTCAAAAGCCTCCTACGTTTCGCGAGGGTGACCCCATCACTATATAATAGTAGTCTTGCACTATACTATCGTAGGTTTCGCCCACTACTACGTTTCACGAGGGTGCCCCCACTCACTCCCGGCCTTCCACGCGCGACCGTACCGTTCTAGGCTAGTCCTACCCTGTCTATCATGGTGGACTCATTGTTCGAATAGCCAAAATGTCTTTATTATTGGCATGATATCAATGAGATAGATGGAGTTTAGACCTTCGCCTTCTTGGCGCCCGTCTCACTTATTCATAGTTACTGTTACGTGAGTGAGGGCTCAGCAAGGGTGAAGCATGGTCCGAAAAGTGGCGGGCTGGCTTACGAGCGGTCTCTGCCGCGGGCTCCTCCTCGAAGGGGAACAACTATCGTTGCACCAGTCATCGAACCCCTCCCCAGCCTCGGGGTCGAGTTCGCAGGTGACCACGAATCCATTGTAGCAGCGATCGAACTTGTCGCTCTTCGCGAGCCCCTTGCACGCGGGGTAAAAATCGGACAGCCATGTCCGGCGTTTGCACTGCACGCACTCGCGGTACTCGTTCTGGCGGCCATCGTCCGGTCCCGGGGATCCGCATCCCGCCCGCGCGCGCCACACGCAGTTCCTGCACTCCGGCCATGCACAACCCCATCATGTTCCCGGGGGAAAAGCGCACCGGCAGGAAATAGCCGCATCCGTTGCATCCTTCCGAAAGGTTCCGCGCATCGGAGAGGCCGCGTTTCGCGCGTTCTTCGTGCACTCTCGGGCCATGTCCGCTTCCAGTTTGGGATTGAGTTTCATGAGCACCCGGGTGGCCGGGTGGTGCGCTTTCTTGCATCCGAGCACGGCCTTGAACATCGCGAGAGTTGTGAGCGGAGACAGAGTTTCAGTGCGCGGAGGAGGCGAGAACGAGGCGAGAAGGGGAGAGGGAGAGGCCTTTATAGTCCGGTCCCGCCGTGTGAAACGGGTCCAATTTTTCACGCGGTCGGCGGTTACGGAGTCCGACCGACGGTTTCGATGTCCGTGGACACGAAAGGGTCTCCATGGCGCATCCACGTCTCCGTCCGCGTCGGATAACCGCCGCCACGCTACGTAACCGCCGGCCGGCAAGCAATCCGCGCATCCGATCCCCCTCGGCCCCCTCGGCCCCCTCGGCCCCCTCGGCCCCCTCCGCCCTCTCGGCGGCGCTTGGGGGCGCTCGGCCCTCTCGACGGTGCTCGGCCCTCTCGGCACCGCTCCGGGGGGCTCGGCCCCCTCGGCCCTCTCGGCGGCGCTCGGTGGCGCTCGGCCCCCTTGGCCCCCTCGGAACCGCTTGGCCCCCTCGGCGCCGCTCCGGGGCGCTCGGCCCTTTTTCGTTTCGTTTCGATCGTTCGTCATCATTTTTCCGGCCCGGCCCTCGGCCCGTCGGCCCGCCGGAGGGGCGGGAGGCTTCTGGGAGGCGGGGCGGAGGCGGGGGACGGGGAGAAGGGGGGAGGGTTAGTAGGGGGGGACAGGGGGGGACGGGTTGGGGACAGGGTTGGGGTGGGGGGCCGGTGCATGGGCCGGGGGCGGGGGGGGGGGGGGCAGTTGTGTAGCGGTTTCGGACTCTTAGTCGTGCATCTCGGCTCTGATTGGAAGCGGGGGTCGCGCTTTTCACGCCTCGAAATCGGGAGGGGGATGGGTCGCGTCGAACCACCTTCTGAAAAAGACGTCGACCATGTCTTCGAGCCGGTTCTTTTTCCGTTTCGCATTTGGCGCGCCTTCCCGATACACTAGTCGGTCCTGCTCTCTCAAACGATCCACTATTTCTTGCAATTCGTCGAAGTTTCGGCCTGCAAAGCCTCGATTCTCCCGCGGTTGGCGAACGGGGGATACGGGCGGGATTCCGTCCAGCACGCGTTGCTAGCTTGTACCGCAACTGTCGCTCAAAGCGCCTCGCCGCCAGATCGTTATCTCGCGCTTGCTCTTTCGCTACCTCTAATTTCTTTTTAGCGTCCTCTAAGAGCTTCTCCTCTTTGAGGTATATGTTGAAGTCGTTTTCGTTATTCGTGACGCTGTAATTGATCTTCGTCTCCGTGGGTAGCCGGTCGTATATCTGATCGAACACGCCGTTCCGTTCGAGCACGCTGTTCCAGCTCTGAGGGAGTGTCGCGTCATATGCCGCCCTCCTTTCCATCTCCCTTTCGACGATCGATCATGTTCATTCTGTGGGAAGCGTGTTGCGCGCACTTGCCCCCCCTCCTACGCTCCCTGGTGCATCTAGTGCCCAAGTTCTTCGTGATCACCGCGCACCTTACCATGTCCGTATACTATAAGACGCGCGTTTTTTGAGGTCGTTCTACCTCCTCGACCTCTTCGAGGGCTGCGAGTTGTCGGTGCGAACCTGCGATCGGATGCTCATCATCTTGTTGTGACGATCCAAATCGAGTTGGTGTATGTGGACTAGTACTGCAACCACGCGTCGATCTTGTCTCTGGATTCGGGATACGGAGCCCGCAAATCATCACTCTAGCTCTATCTGTAACACTCTCTTGATGTCGAAATACTCCTCGATCGTCTTCCTCATTTCGTCGTGCAATTCGGGTTGGTGTTCCCTCATTTGCTGGCTTCTTTCCATGATATCAATCCTGTCCATGTAACCGGCGCCCTTCGCCTTTATCCATCATCATGACAAAGTCGCGTGCCATCCGTTCATCCGCCATTTGTTTTTCCGCCCTCCATTTTTCAACGTGCCATATCCCAGAGGGAAATCTTCGGGGAGCTCGAACGAGTCCCCCATTTCCACATCCCCCCCCGCCCTCACGCGATGTCTAGTAGCTCTTCGATGAATTCCGCACACACCTCGACATTTCGCTTTGTTCAAACACCGCGGGCCGCGTTTCGTAAAAACTCTGCACTGTTTGGTGCTCACTGTGTTTATTACAACATAATAAACATTTGATATTATAGTTAACAAGGAAACAGTCCAACAAAACGTGCGACGTGACTATGCCGCTATCTCAACGGGGAGGCACGGGGGGGGAGCGGCACCGCAGGTGCACAAGTCTGGGACCTCGTCGGGGTCGCTGAACCACGACTCGTTCCCCCAGAAACATGAGCACCAACTCGACGGACGCTCGTCGCTCATCGAGTCGATCCTGGCCGCGAAGAGCTCCTCCCCCGCCACCCTCGACGCCGGCCTTCTCCTTCCTGGAGGGGAACTCGTTCCTCACTCGCGCCCCGTATACGTAGGCGAAACTGGGGCCAGGCGAGTCGTCCCACATCCGCCACCCCCTCTCCTCCTCGTAGATCCTCTGCATGGGGCCGTGGAGGACGACTTCCCCGCCCGACGCCGTTGAAAGTCCAATCGCAGGAGACTCGGTAACGAACCGGCTGCAAGTCCTCGGGACGGTAATCGACGCACCCCACGCCCGGGAGGTGCTCTGGGCGCTTGTACGTGCTGCTCATGATCTTCTTCACAACTTCCTGCGCCGTCTCCTTGCAAATGATGGCGACCGCCGGGGAAATTTTCCAACCCAACGCGTGTACGGAGCCGGCGATCCTCTTGATCTGGTACTCGAGCCAGTACTCATGTTTTTCGCACGGGGAGTGGTGATTCCCGGCGACTTTGCGCGCGTGCGCGGAGATCAGAGCGAAGTCCTGGTTCCCCTTGTCGACTCCGTTCGGTTCAAGGGCCTTGTAGAACGACCACAGATCCATCGATATCTGGCTGCCATGGCGGATCTGACCAAGACATAACCAGGCTAATTGTCATCCAAATATATTCAAGGCCTAGCTTTGAATGCCAAAATCACAGCATACTTTATGTTATGCCAGCCGGACCTTCGTTTGGGGCCGTTAGCCGTCCTGCCACTGGTTTGCTTATGCTGCTTGAATAGTTTATTGGCATATACCATTTTAAACGCTTATCTCAGGGCCCAGGATCTCTGGCATGCTCACCCTAACACGAAGGTCGTCTGGCATACATGTCTCATTGACGTCTGTTTTGTTACGTGTAAGAAAACGGTTCCTTTTCCATCATTATTTTGCTGATGAACAGAAATGCATATCCTGGATGTGCGTTCTAGGTATAAGGCTGCGCGCCAAGAAGGTGACCTCTACATGCAGCTTGGTGCTGGCCTGAATGCCAGGGCAAAATCATGTGGATCCGTGCATGATCAGATTACTTGCCCACGCTCCTTGTTATGCCATGCTCACATGGGTCTTATTGCACCCACAGATTGCCGGATCGTTTAGCGTGTCCGATTACAGCTGTGGCATGCCTTTGGCATGAAGGAGAATGGGGGTCTCTGCCCTTTCTCCTGTTGTGCACACACAGGAATTAAAGCACTTCGGTGCTCCGTGACTCCCCAACGGGAGCACGAGTTTAATTAATTAATTAATTAATTAATCCGTGCATGGAGTTTCTTGCCATCAAGAGTTTCTTGTCACAACTAATATATGTAACTTGACAAAGTAGGTATACTTGCGTGCCATGCGCGGGAGCATGCACCAAGGAGAAGTATGCTAATCTCATTTTATTGACAACACAAAGGTTTGATTGAAACAAAGACCGTCTGTATGATGCCCCAGCTAATGAAATGTACCGTATAAGGTACCTACTCAAAAAGACGGTACCCCGTGACTCTCCCCATGGAGGTGCGTGAATGAATGAACGAATGCCCCAACCCTGGCTGCATTAGATGGGGATATATTTTTCATCCGAGTCTACAGTATTTGCAGACGAGGCAGTAGCGGCTATCGTCAGGGGCAATAACTTTCACCTGAGGGCTACACTGTCTAGTTTATGCCTGTCTATGTGACAAAGTTACCATGCCAAGCTTCGTTACTCAAGTCTTGATGGCCTGTACCAAAGCCAGCTACAAGAACGCCACATCTCATGGGCCGCTCTTTCGGTGACCAGGAGCACCGGCATGATTTATGCCCCCTGACAGGGGCCCTGCTTGCATATGCTGTGCTCTCCGCATGCAGCAGCTAGCTCCACAAAAGGTACCAAACGTTTATGGACAAGTACCGTCAGGCTGTTCTACTTGTTAAGTGAAAAGCCGGGTTGGCCTCACACCATGGCGCTCTAGTACGCTGTGCCCAGGTACTCCACCGTGAACTCCAATTCTGCCCCTGGTGGAATGATGCAGTTGCCTGCGTATGCCGAGGGGGGGGGGGGGGGGCAACGTTATCAAGAGTCATGTAAACGAGAAGGAAACAGGTCCGCGGCGGATGGGGAAATGACGCAGAAAAAGCCCAAGGTGGCCAGAGGCAGGTTTTGAGGACCAGAGCATGCGTGGCCCGTGCGGGCCTGTGGGTCGGCGGGTGGGCAGGAAGCGGCCGGGGTGGCAGTGGTTGTTAAACCAACAAGCCGCGAGCGCTGGATTGATGTGAGCCTCGCATTGGAAGTGTTTAAACATGCTAACATGAAGCTGTGAGCAAGTTCGTCAGCAGGACAGTGCACGTTTGGCAGTGCAGGCAAAGGCCTGTGAGGGCATCTGGACGCTGGACTAGCTTGGGCAGCATTACCACTATAACAATGAGACAGTATATACCCATGAGGCCACCACCGTATCCCAGACGTGCAATGGCTTGCCAGCTCGTGATGGTCGCGTCTCTGCATGCCACGACTCCGGTGTCTTCAGGCACAGAACAAACGCCGGCACAAGGAGTGGGAGGTAAAACAACACCACTAGTGCATGGAAGCGCGAAAGCAGGTACAGTACCAAGCAAGCTGCAGCATCCACCAAAAAGGCACCGTGTTGGTCATACGAGAGATGATAAGAATAGTAATTACGATCAGCATCATAACAGGAGCGACAGCATTAACATCGCTATCGCGGACAAGAGCGCGCGCGAACCTGGGGACTTGCAGCCGGCACCTCGTGCGCCGTAGCCGAGCGCCGCCGGGATGACCAGCGTGCGCTTGCCACCTGTCACGATGGCAAGCATGGTCCACCAGCCAACACATGCGGGTCGTAACAACACCAAGCACCATGTGAGCCATCAGTCAGAAACACCGCGGGTTGGTTGGCACTTGGCAAGTCAAGTCTGGGTGCCAGCAGACCGCAGATGGAGCCAACCCAAGCCTTGGCGAACATAAGAAACACAAACTTCTGTTAACACAAATGCCCACAGGTTCACACATACCCAGAGGTTGCGGAATAAAAAAAGCTACTAGAGGGAGGCGGGGAGGGGAAAGGCAGAGACGGCTCTCTTGCTAGCCAGCTAAGCATAGTCAAGCGGGCGCTGACGGAGAGTGCCGGTACCATGGACAGCCCCGTGCTCTTGCTGGTGCCGCCCGAGCTGTGTCCTGCAGGCTACATGGGCCACTACGGGAAAGCATCGCCTGCGACATTTGATGCGTACAAGCTAGTGCCCTTTCCTGCGCTGCATGCAACGCAAAGCTGTTACACTTACGCCTGTAATCCATGCTCTGTGACATAAGACTGTCAGAAGTCTCCAAGTGTACACGTAGCCTGCCTGCCTGCCTGCCTGCCTGCCTGCCTGCCTGCCTGCCTGCCTGCCTGCCTGCCTGCCTGCCTGCCTGCCTGCCTGCCTGCCTGCCTGCCTGCCTGCCTGCCTGCCTGCCTGCCTGCCTGCCTGCCTGCCTGCCTGCCTGCCTGCCTGCCTGCCTGCCTGCCCGCCTGCCCGCCTGCCCGCCTGCCCGCCTGCCCGCCTGCCCGCCTGCCCGCCTGCCCGCCTGCCTGCCTGCCCGCCTGCCCGCCTGCCCGCCTGCCTGCCTGCCTGCCCGCCTGCCCGCCTGCCCGCCTGCCCGCCTGCCCGCCCGTCTGCCTGCCCGCCTGCCCGCCTGCCCGCCTGCCCGCACGCCTGCCTGCCCGCCTGCCCGCCCGCACGCCTGCCGCTGCCCAAAGGCCTGCTGCGGTGCCAGCCATACGTTCCCAACGGTCGGAAATGCTGCGTGGTGCCTCATGACGGCGGTTTTGGAAGAAGTGCTGCTTGCAACCGGCATCTGCCTTGTCGATGTTGTTGTGCGCGCTGATCCCATGACAGCAGTAGCGCGCAACAAAGTACGGCTTCGCACAGCAACCCCCTATTGAACAGGGTTGGCCATCATGAGTGTATCACATCACGATTGGCGTGAGGTCCAGCATGCATCAGTCCATCCGTTGACCAACCAAACAACCATCCGTTGACCAACCAAACAACCAGGAGCCGAACCCAACCCAACCCACCAGTCGAGCAACCGACCAACGGCTTGACTGACCGATCAGCGGACCATCCGATCGGACGAATTGTGCTACAACAGCCAATCGCTTTGGACAATACCATCCCTCCGTCACTATATCAAGTCACTATATCAAGTCCATGCCTAGGGTGTGCTGCAGGGCGTGCTCACCTGCGCGCATGGGTGGCATGTCGCCCTCCCCCAGCACGCCGATGTCCCATCCCTGGATCACCTGGTGGCGCCACGTGTCACCACCCACACGAGTCATCACCCCCCCAGTGCACGATTGCAAGAAGCAAGGCATGGCGGGGGCGGGCAGAGGGCAGAAGACCGCGTAGAGGTGAGAAAGGGAGTACAGGGGGAAGACAGAAACGACGGAATATGCATCCACCGGTAGGACATGGGACGCCACAGGCAAGTCACCAGCAGAGGCTTGAAACGCCAGGGCACGGCTCCGTTCAGTGGCCCGTTTTAGGGTAGAGACTGTGCAGCTTGCCGCATGATGCCTGACGCGAGCGCAGGACCTGCAAATTACTGTAAACGGCCCAGTCGAAGAGCTGCGCAAATCAAGCCTTCACACTGTCCTTCTGACCACCACGGCAGAACCACCAACATCAGCCAGCGGGCGGATACCTGCGCATGTTGGGGGCCGGGGGCTGCAGTTGGCAATGCCAAGGTATGTGCCTGCCTGCCACCGAGTGGCACTATGAAGGACTACGAGGGTGGTGCTTACCAAGCAGCACACACATGACAGGCCTGCACCCTACACGCTGAGTCCCAAGCCCATTACCCCACAGAGCTTGCACCCTGCGAGTATACTGTCAAACGCATCCTGTCAAACCTCTGCCCTAAACTCTGCACTGTGCACGTCATGGTCCAGCTACTCACACCCTAAGCCCAGATCCTGGACGAGAACACCCTGGATGTATCACCCCAAGCCACACAGCTATTCGTCAGGTTGTGCGGACAATGATGCGGTTGTTCGGCATGCACCCCATCAGGTCCGCAGGGCCCGATAGACCCCCGGTAGGTGGCGCAGGCATGGTGGCCCCACCTGCCTTGGACACATCTCTCGCACCCACCTGCCCCGCACCAATTTTGAACACGAGCGGTCGACCGCCGTAGCTGGCGTCGAACGTCTCCCCAGTAGCCCGCAGGCGGCCGATGTAGTGCGCCTGGCAGCCAGCGCGCGGCACCCCATGACCAGCATGCAGCAACATTGCCACGGCACACAGAGAGAGGTGCAAGGCATGGAGTATGAGCACACGGCACATGGCTATGCCCATGCCAGTGACGCGAGACCAGAGGAGCCGCGCCGTGGGAAGCTGATCTGCGGTGGATGTCGTGATGAACGCGGTGGCAAAGTCAGCGGTGGCCTGATGGAACTGGGTGTCCCCATGAAAGGCCCAGGCAGTGCCTTGACATTGAGGCCCAGGCAGTGCCTTGACATGGACAGCACAACATGGTGGGCGGTGACACTGCATGGACATACCACAGCGACAGACATTGGTGCTCCCGTGCAACGGAACGTCCAAGGATGGGGGGGCGCGACGCTCCACGTACGTACAAAGCCAGCCCTGACGATGTCCGGCCTGGCAATCTGTCAAGATAGCGCTGCCCCAAGTGACAAGGTGGCTCCTCAGGTAGCTTCAGGTGAGCGACAACTAGTACAACAGTGCGGTCAGCTTCTAGTAACATGTATCCGTACCTTGACGAGAGTACCGCTCACTGCGGCAGGGCCCGTTCCCACCGTCAGATCGCAGAAAGCCTGATAGCAACACACCAGGCAACCGGTGTACAGGGCATGAGGTACCAAATTGCGTCCAGATTAGATGGAAGATATTGAAATCTGGCGTCGAAGTCTTATCCGAACTTAGCGAGAGGATGGTCGTCTTCATTTCCCTTTCATGGCAAATGATGCTTATTTAAATCTCATTGCGGCAGGTTTTCCATACCACGCCAGACGGCGAGGTTGCCAGGCTGCACTCGGCATGCGCGCTGGACCCTGGCAGCAGCGTCGCAGCGACGCCAAGCACGCCGAGCAAACCTGCCCTCCTGGACACCAAGGCTGCGGGGTCTGGGCTAGTGGCAGATGCCTTGATGCTCGGGAGTCGCTTGCGCGGCTGCGACGTCTGCTGTGAGCGGAAACTTGGGGAGAAGGAAACCCCGGCGAACGTAGAAGTAGAAGAATGTAATGCGGACGCCATACTTGCACTGGGTAGAACCTGCTGATAATTCCCTGTTTTTCGCACCGTCCCGCTCACGCTTTCGATATTTTGTCACAATCTGTCGATGGCTTCGTTTTCAAGTGGCAGGGGGAAATTATGGATTGCATGTTCAGACAAGGCGTGGACACGTGGCAGATCACGGCTTCTCGTGGCGTAAATGGAAGACAGTGGGCGGCCGGCCGCGGCCGCGGGTTCAGACGCCGCGACCGTGCGACAATCCGAGCCGACCGCGGTCGCCTGTACGGGGTTAGCGACGTAGCGTACGGTGGAAGTCATCACGCTGCCAATTATTTGTTGTGATGGCTATGGCGATGATGCTTGGGCGGACGAGTTGCTTGGTCACGTGGCAAGCAGCTCTTGCTGGCTTTACATGAAGGTTTCTCATCACTGGAGCCCCTCGTCACTATCCCTGAAAGCTCCTGCGCGATAGCAGCGGTTATTCGGTGCACGCGTAGACGGAAAGCGCGCTTTTGTGATTTCTGAAAGCCTCAGGGCGCGGCCGTGTTTTTTGTGTCTATGGCAGTGCTGCCCGTTTGCAATGGTTCTGGGTAAACGAACTTTTCCTGTGGGTTGAAATGGTGTACGCGTTTGTAAGCTTGAACCTCTTACCGAGCTGCCATTCGTAAAGTTCGAAGCATGTGCGGTAGAGCGCCCTACATCTGTTGTAATGGTCGCTTTCCATCTTTAAGGTAAGATGGAGGAGGGGGAGCTTGGTTCTCCCGGTCAACGTAGTCCAGACTCGCCGTCCCATGCGCATCAGGAGAAACGGCGGAGAATAGGCGACGAAGATGGCGCAGTGCGTGATACATTTTCGTTAGCCGAACTTGGCAAGAATTTGGCGACTGGGGATGCCACCGGACAGGTGAGCACACTTGGCGGCAGCGTTAACGCGCAATCGGCAAATGCTGTTAACGCCGGGGCGCAGCATGATGCTTCCCAACCGAGTAAAGAATCAGGGAACCGCGGGGAGGAGTTTGAGGAAGGGGAAGCCGGGACGGGTCACGCAACCGAGACATCCGCGTCCGCTCAGCAGGCCCGGCTTCAGGGCGCTCCCGACGGTTCCGGGAATCAGCAGAAGAAGCCCACGATTCAGGTGGTCCGTGAGAAGCAGGTGCTGGACCGGCAGGGCGTGCTGCGCGAGCTGTCCAACATCTACGCGGGGTACAGCCTGCTGGCGTCCCAGGAGTTGCCCTGGAGCGACGAGGGGGAGCGGGATGCCGAGCCTGGGGGCAAGGGCTCGGACGGTGCGCTCAAGGCCAAGCAGGAGGAGGCGTTCCGGGCGATTCTCGACGGGGCAAAAGGTGGGGCAGCCAGCGATGTGAGGTAGCCCGCAGTGTGGTCTCCGCGGCCCTGGCCAGTGGGGCTAAACTGTTCCCGCCGCGTGCGATGTCGTATCGTATCTGGTGTGCGATGTGCCGAGACTGCACTTTTCTCATCAAGGCCTCCTTATTGTATGTAAACAATGCTACACCTACAGTGCGATGCACTCCCCGCATCCATGCCCATCATTTGAGAATGGACCCCTGTCATTAGACTGGCTGGTATGTGCGCGGAGCCTATGTGGTTGTCATCATCTCGTTTTCCCGGCTCTTATGGAAGAGTGCATACTGGAAGCTTGTTTTATGGGCACGCGGGTGGGCCCTCGCCATTTATGGGCGCAAGCATCTTTTATAGGCGCAAGCACTATTTATAGACGCAAGCACTTGTGTACTAATGACCTCATGTGCATTCCACCCTTGCCTCCATGTTTTCACCATGCCTATCAACCACGCCCCCCCCACTCCTCCATCATGCCCCCACCATGACCCCACCACGACCCCACCACGACCCCACCACGACCCCACCACGACCCCACCACGACCCCACCACGACCCCACCACGACCCCACCACGACCCCATCACCACGCCTGTTGACCATATGCCTCGCTTATGCCTCCACCCATGCCCGTGGGTCGCAGGTTTCTCGGGTGCCCGCTTCCTGGCAGCGCGCCTCATCCCGCGCTTCCTGCCCTCCGTCCCCTCGTGCGTCGACCTGGCCTCACGCGTGCTGCTGCGGCTGTTCGAGGACAAGCGGGAGCCCGAGGCGTTCACGGGGGGGGGGCAGTACGAGAAGGTACGCAATGAATAGCACCGCTGTGCAGCATGCTATAGCCTTATAGCTTATAGCTTATAGCTTATAGCGCCGCGATGGAATGGAAGCTGTGCCAGGAGCGTCACAGGGCAATGCGCACAGATACCCCCTTGGCACACGCTCTACCAACAGGTCGTGGACCAGCTGGATCGCGCAGTATCTCCGCACATCTGAACCCTGTGATGCCAGATCTTCTTAGCGGCTGTTCCGATCTTGGCACTGGATTCGTTGTCCACACCGTCGCGTCGCTGCAGCAACACGATGTTTTCTGGCATACGCGGGCTTTTGGTTCCCGCCGCACATTTGAAAGTGGAATTGTGCCTTTGCACCGTGTGCAGTTCTTGGACGTTTGGAATCATGGCATGGCTAACGTAATGACTGACTAGCTAGACCTTTTCAGTGGTTTTCCATTTGCGGGTATTTCCTCGTAAATGTGGGAGAGCGATCGCAGCAATGGTGCTCACCACTAGACACTCCCGGCCACTTAGGCTCGAAACACACGCCTGATCAAGCAAGCTGTTTCCGGCCCCACCGTCTAGGTCATCTAGTCGCTCTACACGTCAGCCAGCCATAATTTCAATGCACAAGGCTACACATTTCCATCTCCATTCATATTCATCATCCTGAACGACTCGACAAGGCGGAAAAGATAACGGCAGGCTCGAGCTACCATGGTCCGGATTCTCCCGATTTCTGGCCTGGAGCATGCGCTGGTTGTCTGCTTGAGATCCCCCCTTGTTTCGATGCGAGGGCTTTTACCAGCACACAGAAAGGAACCGGGGGGGGGGGGGGTATGGGGCACTGGGGGGGGGGGGGGGCGGGCAGGCGGGCTTGGCGTGCAGCGTCCCACATGGTCGTGTTGGTCCTGCCGGATCCTGCCTCAGCATCTCATGGCAGTCAAATGCTTGAGGTGACCATGTTGTGGTGGGATGAGCTGTTTGCGAGTGCGACACAGAGCTTTTTCCTTTAAGGGCGGGGCCCTGGTGTCACAACCTGCCACCTGCCGTTGCATGCGCGTGTATGTGTGCCTGTGTGTGTGTGCGCGTGCCCCCTTGCCCGCAGCCACCCGTCATGCGCATGGACATGCGCGTGAGCGTGCTGCAAGGCATGGTGTGCGGGTGCCAGGTGGCGGCCACCTGGGACCACGCCGCCGCCACCGATGGGGACGGCACCGCGGTTGTCAAGCGGGTGGTTGGCTTTCTGCTGCAGCAGCTGCCCGCGCCTGCAACCGCTGAGGCCCCCAGCGCCAGGGCCTCCAGGGAGGCATCGCCTGCGGGCAAACCGGCAGGGACACCTGGTGCCAATTGGGCCGATGCAGCGCCTTCTGGCGGCGACGCAACCTCCAGTTCTGGCGCCCTGGCAGGGTCGGGGGGTGCTGACAAGGCAGAGAAGGGCGCTGTGGGGACAGAAGGGGCCATCAACGGCGGCGCGAGCAGGGCACCACCCGGTGGCAGCGCGGAGGCGTCAGAGGGTCAGGTGCGGGCGCCAGGGTCCGGCGGGGCCGACGCCGCGCCCGGCCAGGGTCCCCCCAAAGACAAGGGGGATGTGCAGGAGAGCGAGGGGGAGGGGGTGGCCAAGAGGGCTGACAGAGGTTTGGCGGCTGCTGGTGGGGCTGTGGGGGCAGGTGACGGCAGTGAGGCAGCCGTCGATGGGTCATCGTTCACGGGGGACGCTGAGCTGGCGCCGCTCACCCCCGCGCGCATGCAGGAGGCGCTGGTGTCGATATTCCGGGCAGAGCCGCGGGGCGTGCTCTCCATCATGCTCGCGGCGCTGTGCCTGCGCATGACCGGCCCCGCATCCGAGGGGGTGGGGGGGCCGGCCAAGCCGGGGGTGGTGACGGATGGCAGCAGTCGGGCGCCGCTTGCGGGGGTGGCAGACGCAGGCACGGAACGCCGCGCCAGCAACGCGCGGCGGTTCCTTGAGACGTTGCTGAGTACGGGCGCCGGCAATTCCTCTATTGATGGCGGCGTTGGTGCCACGGTGGCGGCGGCCTCATCTGCGGGCGCGGCCGGTGTCCCTGAGAAGAAGCTGAAGAAGGCAGCGACGCTCATCGAGGAGGTGGGCGTTGGCGATTGCTTGGGGTTGCATGTGGCAGTTGGTTGTTTGCTTTTGTTGGTATTTATACCTGAGCGCATACGCTTGTAGGTTGGGCCATGTGTCTTCATGGCTTCGGTGCTGGATGGCGCGGGTCTTCCGGTTGGAGTGCGCATCATGGAATGGCCCGTGAGCTTGTCCCCCCGCACGCCCTGGCAACTGTCCCCACACCCGCCGTCAGCACGCGTGGGACTTGGCTCTGCGAGTGGCCACGCTCCCACCGCCAACACACCGTGATGAAAACGTTCCCACCTGATGGGCGTGCGTGCCCCTCATCCCCCGCGCAGGTGCTGCACCCCCTGCATGAGACCGAGCGCTGGCTGGTATCTGCCATACGCAACTACCGCTGGAAGGCGCACGAGCGGGGGGCGAAGGGGCCGCCCGGTGGCGGCTGGGGCCCTGGGGGCGCCAAGCCGCCAGCACACAAGTCTCTGACGCCCGCCGCGGCCGCGACAGACCAGGTATGCTCGCTATGTTTAGTTGCCAGGGGGCGTTTTGCTTCTGCTGCCTGCGCCTGGCAGCCCCGTCGTTGTCAATGCCATCATGATGGGGGGCCAGGCACTGCTTGTTAGCTTTCTAGCCTACTACTGGTGCTAGTATAGTTTCTGTGGGCCGTGCACACTGGATCCATCGTTGATCGTCGAGGGGCTATCCCTCTGCTGGTGGGTAGCCGGATCTGCAGCGCATGCGTGCATGCTTTGCCTTAGCCGTGTGTGGCAGCAACCGGAGCGCAACGCGCCCTTGCCACTCCCCATTCTGCATCTGACACCAGCGTGCTTTTCATGCCAATGGCTGCCCCCGCCACTGCCCCTCTCCTCTCCTCTTCTCCCGTCGCCACCTGTCGCCACCTGTCCCGTCGGGTCTGTGCGCTGCGTCTGCCAGTTACTGGTGCGCCTGCTGCAGGCCCTGAAGAGCTTCACGGGCAGCGACCTGGAGCTGTGCCCCTCGGGGGGCGAGGAGGAGGGGGAGATCTCGATGGAGGTGGACGAGCCGGCGATGCCGCCCCCCTTCCGCGGGCCAGGGGGGCGCGGGGGGCACCATGCGGCGCCTCCGTTCCCGCCAGGTAGGTGCACGGACGGTGTTGTTGCCCTGCGTGCCGCTGGCAGCTCTGCCCGCTGTCGTGCAGGCCCCCCATGTCATGCTAGGCATGGGTTTGCGCCGCGGCTGCGTGCTCGCGGAGGTTGTGCATGGCCACCGGATGGATGCTTGTAAACGGTGCTCCCGCATGAATGCGCGCTTCATGGTGCCCGTGCCCATGTGTGTGTGGCCAGTCCTGCGTGAGCCCCCTTGCTCCCGTCAAATGTCGTGCGCGCGCCGACAGCGGTTGGGTCAGGTGGTCATCACAGCGCGAGAGTGCATTTCAGGCGCGTGGCGCATGCTGGTTGGCAGCGTCTGTTGGGTGGCAGCGGCAGGCAACGAGGTGTGGGGGATGGCACTTTCTTGCCCCCTCGCGTTACTCAGTTACCCGTCAGGAAGGACCACATCACAGGTACTCCCGGTAGGATAACACCACCTGCAGAACATTATCGGTACTACTGGATCGGGACCGTTCGTTTCGCACCGTATCTACGACGCAATCATGGCGATGGCGATGCGATCATGGCGACGCGGTCATGACGAGAACTCTTCCCCTGCTGCCTTCCTGTGCAACTGTCTTTGACCCACCATCCCCCAGGTGGCCCTGGCTACATCGGCAGCGCCCACAAGATGGCGGATGATTTCTTCTTGTCGCTCGGTGGGCCAGGTGCCGCCGGGGGGGTGGGGGGTGGCGACCCGCTCGGCCCCGAGTTTGGAAAGGGGGTGCCCGAAGGGCTGCCGGGTCGGGAGGGGCCCCTGGGCGGGCCCCTGGAGCCCCCTTATGGTGTGCCAGTGGCCGGACGAGGTGTGTTTGACAAGGGGGGGGGGGCGGTGGAGCCCCCAGCCGCGTTTGACTACGAGTACGAGCGCGGGGGGTGGAAGGGGGGGCCGCCACATGGCGCACACCGGGGGTTCCATGGGGGGGGTGGCATGCACGGGGGCCCCTTCCATGGGGGCCGGGGGGATGGGCGGGGGGATGGCGGCTGGGGCATGGGGGGACCGGGGGGTGGCTGGGGCGGTGGCCCTCCAGGCAAATGGCGGCGTGGCGGCGAGTTTGGTGGCGACAGCTCCATGTTTGATGGCGGTGGTGGCGGCGGGCGTGGCATGCCCCTGGGTGGCCGCATGGGCGGCGGACCCGGCGGGTGCCCCCACTTTGGGGAGGGCGAGACGGACGCGGCCGACGTGTTCCCTGCCTCACGCCACCTGTGGATCGGCTCGCTCATGCCGCGCGTGTCGGAGGAGTTCCTGCGCCGCGAGTTTGGCCACTTTGGGCCCATTGACGGCGTGACCATCTTCCGTGCGCGGGAGTACGGGTTTGTCGACTTTGTCAACGTGCGCGATGCAGTGCGGGCACGCGCGGCGATGCAGAACTTCATGTGCTGCGGCCGCCCGATGCAGGTGGGGGGGAAAAGGGGGAATGGGAGGTGAGGCGGGGGATAGAGGGGAGTTGTGGGGGTGGAGGGGGGAGGCAGGGGCAGGGGGATCCGTATCCGCTTGTGAGAGTGGGTGGAGTGGGATGGGGCGTTGTTACAATCGCCGTGTGCGGGTGCTTGGCTCTCTCCGGGCCTTCCTCCCACAACGCTTGCTTACCGACAACCTGCCATCCGCTTTTTCTTTTACGTGTCTTCTCCTGCACCTCCCTGTGCTGCGCAGATTAAGTTTGGTGAAGGTGGGGGTGGCCGCAAGGGGGCAGCAGGGCCGGGCGGCCAGCCAGGCGGCAGTGCGCCCGGCTGCCAGCACATCTGGGTGGGCGGCATCACCAGCCAGAACGGAAAGGATGACCTATTGGCCGGCATCAAAGGCGCGGGTATCCCGGCACCTCGCAATGTCACGGTACAACCAGCGGTGTAGGGAGGGAGGGGGGAGGGGGGAGGGGGGGAGGGGGGAGGGGGGAGGGGGGGAGGGGGGAGGGGGGGGGGGGAGGGGGGAGGGGGGAGGGGGGGAGGGGGGGAGGGGGGAGGGGGAGGGGGGAGGGGGGGGGGGGGGAGGGGAGGGAGGGAGGGGGAGGGAGGGAGGGAGGAGGGAGGGAGGGAGGGAGGGAGGGGGAGGAGGGAGGGAGGGAGGGAGGGAGGGAGGGAGGGAGGGAGGGAGGGAGGGAGGGAGGGAGGGAGGGAGGGAAGGAGGGAGGGGAAGCAGATGGGGGAGTGGTGGGGAGGGGGAGCAGTACGACCAGGGGGGGTGCTGTGGTTGGTTTCACATCTGTAGAGGAGCCATCACGTAGTGGTGGCGTTCCCAGCGTCAGCCAGGTGTACTGGAGGTGCTGCGTCCATTGGGGGCGCAGCTCCCTGCCTCTTTGTACCTGTGGTCAAAGATGTCAGCTGCCTGCCACGGTGGGCCATGTTGAAGCGGTGGGGGTGGGACGTGGCTGGGTAACAGGGGCCCGGTTCGACCGCAGCGCATGATGTGTTGCTCGTCCATGGGTAGCGTTGGCGAGCGCATGGTTGTCCAAGCGTATCCCACAGGGGCGCTGTTTATTGTGTGGTCGATGCGTCTCGATGCCAGCACCTTTTAGTCCTCTTACTGCTGCAGGGACACAGCGTCTTGTTGCGATGCATGGCACCATGTCCCCTGACAGCCTGTAAGGGTGGCCACCCTGATGTACGTTGCCCCTGAAGGGATGGCCACCCTACTGTATGCTCCCCCAATTTCCCTTTCATGAGACCCACAGGTCATTCCGCATGGGTAGCGGGGCGGCTGACCGTCGCATTTCCGAGGCTTCGCTTTTCTGTCATCTCTTTCTGGCAGTTTTTTTTTTTTTTTCGGGCGCAGTAAGGCATGCATCTGACCGCTGACGTGGCATGTGTGATGACTCCTGGCGCCGTGCCCCTGAACGGTGTCGTAAACATGATGGGTGCCGGGTGCCGGAAACATCCACCAGGTGCTGGTGGGCGCCAGTGCGCTGCTGCTGGAGTTTGAGCGGCCAGAGGACGCCACCGCGTGCCTGCAGCACATCCGCGCACGGCGCTGCGGGGTGATGCCGGGGGGGGGGAAGGGCTTCCGGCTGCCACCAGGGGGCGGGGGTGGCCCTGGCCCCAGCGGGGGTGGCCCTAGCGGCCCCGCTCCCGGGGGGGGCGCCCCCCCTGCAGGCGCGCCAGGGCCCAGCGGCTCGTCGAGGCCTGCCGGTGGGGGGGCTGGTGGGCTCGGTCCCGGTGGTCCGGCAGGGAATGGGGCAGGGGGCTCTGGTGGTGGTGGCCCTGCAAAAGGGGGTGTGAAAGCAGTGGGCGAGGCAAACTGCGCTGAGGGCTGGTCAGCGCCAGGTGGCGTCGATGGGGGGTCCGACTGCTGGAGGGCGCTGGATGTCGCGAACGCGAGTGATTGTTCCTGTGATGGCGGAATGCGAGGAGAAGGGCAAGGGGGAGAAGGGACGGAGCGAGGAGGGCAAGGGGGAGGAGGACCAGAGGGGGGAGGAGGGGAAGGAAAGGAGATGGGAGACAGGGAAGAAAGGCTGGCATTTGCCCTTGATTTGCATGATGCACCGATGGTAGAGGGCGGGCAATGTTGTGGTGCGACGCGGGCGTGTGGCAGCTCCCCGCTCGCATCCGGCACGCCCCTCGAGGACCCGCGACACACAGGGGCCCAGCGCGAGGGGCACGCTCACGCAGCACCGGAGGCTTGGGCGTGCGACGGTGAGCCAGCCAGCGGGGAGGGCGGACGGGACGCAAGGGGGGCAGTGGGGACAAGGTGTGCGTCCGGGGCAGAGGTTGTGGAGGGGGCCTCCACTGCGGGGCATCGTGCGCCTGGCTGCGGCGCCACCCGCAGCCCTGCGTGTGCGGATGCGGCCTCCTCCGCATGGGCAGGGGCCATGCCACAAGCAGCCACTACCAGCGATGGGGGGAGCATGGGTAGAGACGATCCCACCGCGCGGGTGCCAGCAGGGGGGGAGCACCTTGCTCGGGGGAGGGCGCCTGTCACCGCGCGGAGCCCGCAGAGGGGGGTGGGCGTGGAGGTAGGGAACAGGGGCGGGGATGGACACGTCGGTGTGCGTCCCGCAGCAGGGACTCTGCAGCCCCCCTGCCCTCCAGGTCTCGCATGCGTGGCGCCTCTTGACCGATCCGCCAGCACACCGCATCGCTGCTCAGGGACCGAGGGCGTGGATGTGGCCAGCGTACCCCCCAGGGTGGTGGCGGAGCCCCCCAGGCCGTGCGATGGCCTCTGCTTGGCGGTGCCTGCTGGACGCGTGGACGCGTGGGCTGCTGCCACCTGTCCCGGTGGCGTGGGTCCCCAGGCACCTGGGCCACAGCATGAGCACAGCAGCACGGATGGGCAGCTGGACGCAGCACGGGATGACGGCGGCGGCAGGGAGGCATCGGGCCCTGCATCGCCGCCGCATGCGGGCGCGACGACACATGCCATTGCGGCGCCCAGCAGTTGTTTGTCTGTGCACCCTGTGGGGTTGGTGTCGCAGCTGCCCTTGCCATCGCCAGCCGCGAGCGACCTGCCCGCCTGCCTGCCGCAACACTTGCCTACGTTGCGGCGACCAGCCGCGCCTGCGCAGGTGCCGGCGCCGTCTGGTGTGCAGGCGGCGGCGCCACCCGCGCCACCAGGGTCAGCGCTGGCTGTGGCGCAAGCCCTGGGGCAGCTGACAGGTGCCAGCATGGCCGCTCACGGTGGCTCCAGCGCACCACCCGCCATGGCCACCAATGTGCCAGCAAACCCGGGGCCAGCACGCACCCCTGCGGACACGGGTCGTGCGGCGCTGCTGGCAGACGCGATCACGGTCGTGAAGAAACGGCTCCGTGAGGACCCTGGGGCGAGGGCCGCATCGGTCGCTGCCATGAACGCTGCGGAGGGTCTGGCGGTGCTTGGGGGAAGCAACTGGCGGCCGCCGCCTGTCAAGGTGGTGCGGCGAGAGCCCCCGCCGGTGCCCGCACACACCGCGGGGGGCGTGCAGGGACTCGCTCCGGGCGCATCGTCGCATCACACGGGTCTGGTGGGTGTGCTCGTGGGGGGGGTTGTGGGGGGCCTTCTTAGGGGAGGGGGCGGGGGGGGCGATTGTGCATTACTAATTAATAGATTGAGTAGGGTGCTAACCTGTGAATAAACTTAATAAGGTTATTAGCCGCACGAGACCTGTGATTAGGGTGATTCACAGGGTTGGCCCGTGGTTAGGTGGGACTGTATCGGTTCATAAGGTCTTGTTTGATGGGCTGGAGTAGTGTTGTTCTCCACCGCTTTTGCTCGTAGGTACCCGGTGGCCTCTTGGTTGATCTTGTCTAAACCCTAAACCCTAAACCCTGGACAGGAGCCGGTTGGCCATTGGATGTGATGAATGGCATGGTCTGGTGGATCATCATCTGCCAAGATGGGTCGCAGGAGGGGGGGCATCCAGAGCTTTTTTGGCAGGGACCCCTTCGCATAACTATGCCCCTGCCTCACACCCACTTGCCTGCGGTTGCTGCTCGTCTTCGCACCATGCAGTGGCAGGCGGCTCCACTGATGGCAGGGGGAGGACAGGTGTCAACCATTGGGTGTTCGGCTACCCCCAAAACGGGGTCCGGTGCCTTGTCCCATGCGACGGCGCCGCTGCCCCGGACCCCCCTGCTCCCGCTCCCGCGCTCGTCACCCGCTGATGTCACCCATGCCCCGACAGCCACCCGCACGCCAGGTGGCGGTGCTGCTTGGAACGGCCCCGCCACCGCACCCTCCCTCCCTGCGCTGGCCCCCTTGCCCCTGCCAGCCCACCTGGCCCACCCTGGCGGCGCACAGGCCACACGCGCCGTGCCAACCAGCTTCAGCGCTACACCGCCGCTCGCCCCCTGTCAGCTCCAGGTACTACATGCGTTCCAGTCCAAGCTGACGCCACAGCAGCTGCAGGGCCTGCTGCACACCCTGGCACTGCCGGGCACCGCCTGCTCGCCGTCACCTGGCCAGGGACTCCTGGGTGCGGCTGCGCTGCCGTTTCTGGCCCCCTTGCCGCCTCCGCAAACGTTTGGACTTCTGGGGGCCACACCTCTACTGCCACCACCACCACCATCGCAGGAGTTGCAGGCGCCTCCACCGCCACCACCGATGTCGCGGCCGCTGCTGCCCCCGCCCTCACCGCCGTCGCAGCCACTAGAGCCACCGTGTGGGGGCCGTCTACTGCCTCCTTTCTCCTGCCCCTCCCCGCCGCTGGCACCAACCGCGGCTGCCAGCAGCGGTCTGTACCCGTATGTGCCCACCATGGGCGCAGGGGAGCACCTCGCTCCTCCGCCGCCCCCACCTCCTTTTGCAGTCCGTCCGGCGTGCACAGGCTCCGCAGCTCCCTTGGGGCAGACGGCTGAAGCGATGGCCAGGGAGGTGCCAGCAGCGAGGGCACACCCTGGGTTTGCGCCACAGGACGGCGCCGCCGACAGCCCATTGTCCACATCGTACCCAGGAGTCGCTGCGCCTCGTATGGATGTGAGCAGCACGGCTGGCCCCCGCCCCGTCTCGGTGGCCTTCCACGACCCCCGCCCCGGTCCATGTCCAGCCAGTGAGGCAGCAGCGACAACGCGTGCAGCTGTGGATCCGTTGCAGCTGTGGCCCAACCAGCCGCCGCAGGTGGCGCCGCTGCCCTTGCTTCAGGGCCAGTGGTCGGGCCGGCTGTGCAAGAGCGGCGTGCCACTGTGCATGATCAACGGGCAGCTGGATGGGGCGTGCACGGTCAATGGGCAGCTGGTTGCGACGCGGCCCCCGCTGGAGCCCGTTGGGTGAGCGCCCATGGGGGGGGTGCAAGCTTGGGCGGGGGATGCGAGCTTGTTGGGGGGGGATGCGAGCTTGTTTTGGGGGTCATGAGCTTGTGTATGGGTTATGATCTTGTTTGTGACATGGGGGGCAAGAGGGCTTGGTAGTGAAAGAGGGCTAGAGAACAGGGGGGGGAAGGGGGGGGGAAGGGGGGGGGAAGGGGGGGGGAAGGGGGGGGGAAGGGGGGGGGAAGGGGGGGGGGGAAGGGGGGGAAGGGGGGGGAAGGGGGGGAGAAAGGGGGGGGAGAAAGGGGGGGGAAGGGGGGGGAGAAAGGGGGGGGGAAGGGGGGGGGAAGGGGGGGGGAAAGGGGGGGGGGGGAAGGGGGGGGGAAGGGGGGAAGGGGGGGAAGGGGGGGGGAAGGGGGGGGAAGGGGGGGGAAGGGGGGGAGAGAGGGGGGGGGAGAAAGGGGGGGAAGGGGGGGGAAAGGGGGGGGAAGGGGAAGGGAAGGGGGGGGAAGGGGAAGGGGACGGGGAAGGGGGGGGAAGGGGGGGAAGGGGGGAAGGGGGGGAAGGGGGGGGAAGGGGGGGAAGGGGGGGAAGGGGGGGAAGGGGGGGGAAGGGGGGGAAGGGGGGGAAGGGGGGGGGGAAGGGGGGGAATGGGAAGGGGAGGGGGGAAGGGGGGGGGAAGGGGGGGGGGAAGGGGGGGGGGAAGGGGGGGGGAAGGGGGGAAGGGGGGGGAAAGAAGGGGGGGGGAAAGAAGGGGGGGGGGGGGAAGGGGGGGAGAGCATGCCCACTAGTCTAAGGGGAGATCAGAAAGTTTTGGAGTGGGCGAGGGAGGGGCCCGCCGAGTACGATCTCATCGTGGAGGACAGACGCCGCCTGCCCGCGCTGCCTCCGTGTCCTTGGTGCGTGCATTGCGTGCGGTTGTGCGCTGCCCTGCTGGATCGGGTGGCGCTGGGTGCAGACTGCAAGGTGTGGGATGTAGGCACGCAGAAACGTACGCAGCACAGCCTGTTCTAACAGCCCAGCAGTCGCCGTCTCTTGTATATCACCAGCCCTGTCTTTGAGGTGAGGGTACCGCCTACACCAACCCCACTTCCAGCACCCGCCTTGTCATGCCCACTCCATCACCAGCAGCACCTTCGATGTCGTGCTTACTCCAAACCGCATGTTGGATCCCCTACCCTCGTTCCCCCTCCCCCGCCCCCCCCCGCCCTGCAAACATCCCTGCGGCGGCGCACACCCCCAGGTGGCCGAGCGTGCTAGACGTGATCATGCGCGCCGACTTGACCCACGTGCTGACCAACGTGTTCAAGGGGACGCCCGCGCAGCAGGTGGGCGTCGGCCCCCATGGGACCCTGGGGCGTACTTGTCGTGATGTCTACGTGGAGCATACGAGGCTCCACGCTTATCCCACTCCCATGCCATCGTGGTCGGTGCTTACCTCCCTTCGTGCCGTCGTGGTCAGTGCTCATCTCCCTCCATGCCATCGTGGTCGGTGCTTACCTCACTCCCCTGCCATCGTGTGTGCATGCCCCAGGCACCGTGTCGGTGTCCGTGGTGCTGCTTGGGGCATTAGGCCTGCACCAATGCATGGGTCTCTTGTCAGGGATATGCTGGTGGAGTGTGGCTCCGTCAGCCGTATAGCCCCCACTGCGATCGGCCCTTGTGTCTCTCGATGTGTTTTGTGTCGGCCTGGTGTCACATCGGCCTTTGCGCGCCGAGGGTTGTTGGTAAACGGGGCGTCATGCACTCTCTCATCGGCTCTGGCTGTACTTCCATGGTCGGGATGCCAAAACAGGGCGCTGGCTACCGTCTCCCTGACAACGCAGCTTGAAAATTTTGCTCCCTTGTCAAACGTCCTTGCCTTGTGCATGCATACCGTGCGGGCGGTGCCAACGTGCTGGTGGCTGGGCATGTGGCTTCATAAGTCATGAGGATGCCAGAAACTTCTTTAATTTATAAAACATTCTTTTAGAAAGGTTGCCTTTTTTCAGGGTGGCGTTGGCCCTCAGCATGCACAGGGAACGCTTGTGAGAAATGCCGAGGCCTCAAGTATGATAATAGTGGTATATGCATGGTCCTCAACGACGCTTCCTTTGCCTGCCTTGGCGCACGTCCCCCCCTTGCCGGCCATGTGCCCATGCGTGCCCTCCATGGTTCACCCCCCGCCATATTGCAGCGGAGCCTGCTGCGCTTGACTGCAGAGGAAGGAGAGAGCAACCATACGCAGGTGAGGGGGTGGGGGGGGGCAGGCGGCTCTGTGGCTCCTGTGGCTTGCGGGGCACACTGCCAGCCATCGCGGGTTCTCAGCTGCAAAACTTGGAGGAACTTTGAGGAACCAGCACCTCTAGTGACAGGCAATGCCTCGGATGGTAGGCAAAGCGTGCATTAGTGGGGGGACTGCGCACTCTGTTGCCAGGCTTGCAGCAACAGGGAAGCATGGGGACTGTGTCCATCTCACCGTCCACGTCTGGCAGGTGTCGGATCTGTCGCATGGCATCCATAAACAGGGTAATCTGCAACATCTGCACATGCACGCGGGGGGACGGCTAGCCTGAGCATGGGTAGTTTCAGGCAGTGGGAAGTCACTCAAGCTGTAGCATCTTGCCATCAACCAGCGATGGCTGTAGCATGCGGCATCCGACTGCGTGGCACATGCAGCCAAAGGCCTGTTGGGCCATAGGAGAGCATCGGGCGCCGAGACAGTGCGGCTCCACACATCCGTGCATGGGCGGGGTTATGCTAGTGCTGGGATGCCGTGCGAGGGGATTCCATGTGGGGGGATCTTCTGGTACTCGCGCTCATTCCGCAAGAAACCCTCCGTAGGCGTCAACAACGCACTTTGCTGGACCAAGGTCCCTCCTTGTTACTCCCTTGATGGGTCTGGGCGTGCGGTGTAATCCATGGAGGCATGTTCTTGACCTGTTCGGGTGTCGCAGTCCCATCGCCCCCACGTGACTGCGCACAGTTTATCAAATTCATCGAGTACCTCGTGCAACGGCAGCGCGCGGGCGTCGTGAAGCTGCCCCCGGTGCCCGGCGCGTTGGCCCCCGCGGCCCCGAGCAAGAGCGGGCGCATGCTCTACCTGCTGCCGCCCTCCCGCTCGGTGTGCAGCGCCGTGGGCACGACGTGCGGCATGAAGGACTCGATCCTGGCGCTCATCGTGCCCCAGTCAGCCATCTCATCCGCCCACTGAACCCTCTCGTTGTTTGTACTATGTGATGTAGCGGCTGCTGCTGAGTGGCCCCAAGCTGCTCTTTTTCGAGCAAGTCCGGAGCTGTACCCCCAGTTGTCTCCTACATGCAGGGCACCAGTGCCAAGGGGATAAAAGGACAGCAGCGAGGCCAGTACTGACAGCGAGATGTGCTGTTGTGTATCATGGAGCACTTGTTCTGTGTCATTTTGTCCACGTATCCCGCGGTTCTACACAAATCCTTCAAGTTTGAGATGCCCTTCTAGTCAGTCACTACACAGGTCATTCTGGATAAAATCATCCTGTTTCTCATTTACTTTTGCATTTTTTTGGTGGCATTCTGGTTAGAGTTCGTACTACTTTTATCTGTGGGTATTAAGTAACTAATTAATTAATAGACACGTGACTGCGTCACGTGAGCATAAGTCCTCAGTGGGAGGGGAACATGGAATGGATGGTATAAGCTATCTAGGTCCTAGTTACAGGGTTGTGGGCACCACGGCCCGAATCGCTATGAATGCCATACGCGGTCACACGCGGAGCCCCCACAGACTTGGGGGTGGTCTCCTTCATCACTACGTGCCATCTATCATTGCGTACCATCTGCCTCAATATTACAGACATCTGTGGGTATGGATTTAGGATTGGGTATGGATTCAGGATTGAAGTCAAACTTCCTGGTCAACTAGTTATTGACGCAATTTGGGTTGCCGAACCTGAATGAGCATGAGCATTATAGCTTGCAGATACTAATTGACCTCCACAAACCCCTGGGCAATTAACTGTCGCTATAATTTGAGTGAGACAACTATCAAGGAGACAACCAGCGCAGGCCAGAAATCGGGAGAATCCGGACCATGGTAGCTCGAGCCTGCCGTTATCTTGTCCGCGTGTTCGAGTCGTCCAGGATGATGAATATGATGGTGATGGAAATGTGTAGCCTTGTGAGTGAGACAACTATTGTGTAATCCACTTGCATTAAAATTTTAGATGGACTGTGTAAAATATTCAATCGCACACCCCAGCACATGCTCATACATGTGCTTGCCTGCTACCAAGGCAGGCTTGCATGAGCATCCCTTAATCAGGGTACATGCAATGTCAGGCTTGCACTGGTGGTCTCACCAACCTATGTATCGACCATCATGTAAGGTAGGTTTTCTGGGAAAGAACCGAGCCAAAGTCCTAACAAGGCACGTGGCTCAACTATGTCGGGGATGCATGTGTGGACATGAAAGCACTGAACAAGTGCTACGGGATTGTTTGTTTAGAATAACACCACCAGCACAAAGTGTACTCGGTGGCAGTGGGCCATATCTGGTCAACCATTCTAGGGTCATCGTCAGGGGCCAGGTCACATATTACAAGCATTTTACAAGGGGCCACGAGAGCAAGGCATTGTCCGCCCCACAAGAAGGGATGCAGGCCACGCAAGTCCACGTGATGCAAGTCCCCCTATATACACTCTTCGCCTTCCTGGCTATGAACATGGCCCATCACGCGCCCCTGGGGCCCACCATCCAGGCCATGGAGGGGCCCCACAGAGCCATCCAAGCCCTCGCGGTCGTACAGCTCCGCCAGGGGCCCACCCGACTTGTCCCCACTGGTGCGCGCCGGCGGTCCATCTGCCGGTAAGGGCGGGGTTTCCTCCTCCTCCTGCGTGCTGAGCATCTGGTTGCTGGGCCAGGGGGTGCTCAGGAGACCTGCAGGGAGCGCACTGACCAGCGGCGGCGGCACCGCACGCGGCGACCCCGAGTCCACGGGCGACATGACGTCAAACACGCCCACAGGGGGCTCCCCACCCTTGCGCGCGGCCGAGGGGAACACAGCGCCCTCCTTGTGCCGCACGCGCCGCTTCTTGACGCGTGCGCGCGCTGCCTCGTGCGCCGCGTGGGCCTTGGTGGGCGCGGACAGCCCCTTGGGCGCGGGCTCCTGCGGGCGGCTGCGGCCCGAGTGGCTGCTTCCCTCGTCGCTGGAGGAGGCCATCGAGTCAGACGAGGCCGGCCGCGCGAGGGTGTTCCACGAGGGGATGCGCGAGTCCTTGTCCAGCTGGCGCATGAAGGTGCCCACCAGCTGGTGCTGCTGCGCCTTCTTGCTGCACAGGGGGGAGGGGGGGGGAAATGAGAAGGGAGAGGGGAAGGGGGAGAAAAAGGGGGCAGCAACAATAATGTCCAACAAGAAAAGGCCGGGGTCAGCATGGCGGGGACACGAGCACTCACTGGACGCGCTCTGCAAGGGGCACGCATCGAGGCGTCCCATGAGCAGATGACAGCAACCACCACGGCTGCACACAACATTCGTTAAACCACATTCACGGCAAGCAGCAATGACACCCATATCCATCCACCCCCAACCCCCTTGCACGTACCGGGCACGCAGCTCCTGCACACACTCGTCGAGGGTCATCTCGATCGAGCAGTTTGCGATGATCGAGGAGACCTTGCCCCACGCCAGCCGCTCGCCCTGCAGCACCGCCGACATCACGTCCTCGCGCGTCGGGTTGGCGATCACTTTGCGCATCTGGCGCGCGCCACGTAAGGGGGGGGAGGGAGGGGAGAACACGCGCCACACAAAGGGGGGGGGGAACATGCAAGCAGGCGCGTGTGTGGGCAACGGATGCGCACGTGGCGGCGACGGCCGTGCCAACGTGTTGGACGATGCGGCCACAGGCGCGGCAAGCAGTCGATGCGTCAGTGGGCAGCACACAAAGCTCATCTCATTCTGCATGCTGGGGGTGACTGCCCGTGTGCATGCCTGCAAGGAGACAAGGGGCCTCGGCCACTTACTCCACCCTGCCCCGCACTTCCCCGCTGCCACAGGCCTGGCACTTGCCTGTGCCTGGCGCCCAATCAAAATGACAGGCGACGCCAGCCACAGACTTTTGATCCCAAAACAAGAGTCCACACAAGGGGTATAGCATGGACGCGCACGCATGGCACGAGTGTGCGGCGGTGCGGTCGTGAGGTACTGCGTGTGCCCACCTGCTCCCACGTGGCGGGCATGACGATGGTGATGTCGCCCTCCCACTCCTGCGACCACAGGCTGGACATGCCCTTGCCGCCGATGCCCATCTCCAGCGCCTGCTTGAGCCGGTGCTTCACCTCCAGCTCCAGCAAATGCATCGCCTGGGCAGGAGGAGGGGGGGCGCCGGTGGTGGTGAGGAAGGGGGCGGTGGTGGTGAGCGGACCGCCCAGCACTCGCGCACACACGAGCACAACCAGCGGCGCGCAGGCACAGGCACAACCAGAGGCACGCAGGCACAGGCACAACCAGCAGGGCGCAGGCACAGGCAAGGTATTGATGCCAATAGCAGCTGATGAGGACAGCCATGAACATAGATAGTACGGCAGCAGATGAGTAATGACGGCGATTGGGGGGGAAACTGGTCATCATTACACATAAACAACAAGGCATGAGACCACAGACGGGACGGCTAACGGAGAATAGAAAGCAAAGGCCTTATCGAGACGCAACCCTGCCCATGTTCATGGGTGCCGTGGATCTCCGCCGTTCCTCAAACTCCCGTGTAAAGCGGAACGGCATGACTAGCCACCCGCTACTGTTTACCAGACTCGTGACATGCTCTGTGGCCACGGAAGCAGGCCGCGCGGCACGCAGGTTCATCCCCCCACGCGGCCCTGCCGTGTGCCATCGCCGCCGCTTGTTTCCCACATCCCTTGGGCTACCTGCTTCCTCTTGCCTCCCATTCCCATGCGAGAGGTGCTCTCTTATCAAGAAAAGATTGTGCTACTCACACCGCATCCTGACAATTCATCTCTTTTGCCCATTCTAGTCTTCTCCTTTTCCCTTTCCAGATCTCCGTTTCCCCTTCCCTTCTTAGCTTCTGCCCTCCCCCTCCCCTCTCCGCCACCCCTCCCCTCTCCCCCAACCCTACCCTCCCCCTCCCCTACCCCTCTCCCCCATCCCTCCCCTACCCCTCCCCTACCCCTCTCCCCCATCCCTCCCCTCCCCCTCCTTCCCCTCCACTCCCCTCCCCCTCCACTCCCCTCCCCCTTCCCCTCCCCTCCCCTTACCCACGCCCACGCCCACACGCACGCCCACGTGCTACCTTTGTCGCGGTCTTGCCACCATACCCGCCCTACCTTTCTCGCAGTCTTGCCACCGTACTCGTAGATGAGCTCCTTGAGCCGCAGGAAAGGCGCGATGTGCGGGTTGGCCTGGCTGACGATGAAGTGGTTCACGTTGAACAGCTCCTTCACGCGCAGGAAGGGCAGGTCCTCCTCCAGGCTGCCGTCGCGCCATCGGCGACCCACCATGGTGGACCGCTCCCAGTGGTAGGGGATCCACTTGCCCTGCAGGGAGAGGGGGGCATGGATCATGGGTGTGGGCACGACGACATGAGCACCCTACAGAGAAAGGGCCGCGGATACGTCAAAGCGCCACATCGGCAAGTGGCGGCGGATAGCAAACACCGACCCGATGTGGCTGTCCTCGAAACAGCCAGGTTGCTGTGCTGTTACAGCTCACTTGATGTCGGGGTGGCGATTTGCGACGAGGATGCGGTTGGCTGGACGGTGATGGCTGGCCCGCTTGCACCCTTGTATGTGTGCGTGCATACATCATGACATCAACTGTGAGTTTACCCCCACGACCTCCCCGTTCACCATCCCCCCCACCAGTCCCCCACCCAGCCCCACCCCGCCAACCCCACCCACCGCCACTCGCATCACCAGCACCACCCCCACCCCCACGCACCGCTGGGTCCTTGGCGACCAGCTCCTGCGCCTCGAACAGTCCCGGGAAGGAGCACGAGGCACAGACGGCCGACCAGATGATCACGTGGGGGGAGGTGAGGTAGTTGAGAAGCATGGGCGGCTCGTGGGGGCGCACGCTCGAGATGGACACGCCCAGGATGCGGCCCGACAGGTCGTAAGCCTCCTGCATACATGCGGAAAGACGAGGGGGCGCGGTGTGATGGCGGGAGGGGTGCAGACGGGTCAGGGGGCGGGAAAACAGAGAACAGGGTGCAAGCGTGAGTCATGCGATACGATGTGCAGGCAGAGAAGGGAGACGGAGCGTGGGTGTGACGAAACCTGGACATGAGCCCAACCACCCTCGCTCCCAAGGCCAACACACAACGGGCGCCCTCCCATCCTTTGCCTCACTCTTCCCTTCAATGTGCCACCGCAACCACTGGGCCTCACCCTGGGTGCCCCCGTTGCCACATCTGGACAGCCCTCACCGCCTGCCCCACGCAATACCCGCCACCACTCCCTACTTTTCCTTTCGCTGCGCCGGCAACTACCGGCCCACCCCACACCTTCCTTCATTTGCCTTCACTTGACGCGATTATTTCCCCACTATATCGGCCTGAAAAGCAAAGTTGATTGCCCCTCTATCCCCCTCTCCTGTAATGTATAGTACAAGCCCATCCCGCGCCCAGGATCTAGACCTCCAAGGAATCATCCCCCTCTTCCTCTCACCTAGCCTGCCACATCTGGGCCCCCTCTCCCCTCACCTGGAAGGTGTAGTCGCCGATGAGGTCGCGCAGCTGCTTGCGCAGCACGCTGACGTCGTGCAGGCGGCCGTAGCGCAGCCAGCGGATCGCGAAGCGCACAAGAGAGCCCACCTGGCGCACGGCGGGGCGATGCAGAGGAGGCAGGGATACGCACATATGTGTGCATGTGGGCATGTGCGCATGTGTGTGTGAGTGCATGTGTGAGTGCATGTGTGTGCATGTGTGTATTGGAGAGAGGGAGAGAGATTGGGGGGGGGGGGGGGGGGGGAAGCAACACAAACAGAAACATGTGGCCAAGGGAGAGAGAAGGCAAGGGACAGGTGGCACACCACTCATGGCACGTGTAGAAGGAAAAGGCAAAGTCCCTGGGGCAAGCATGCAGCGGGGCCATGGGCAGCGCGCCCGATGCGGCATCGCCCACAATGCGTGTGGACACAACCATCCATGAGCCAAATCACCCTATTTATGGCACATGCGCTTGATACCCATCGATATAGCACATGCGCGCTCACCTCGGTGAAGAACTTCATCTCGGGCAGCGGCTGCTGGAAGAAGGCCTCCAGCTCGTCGTCCGTCCTACAGGGTGTGGGCGTGGGGGGGCACAGGGAATACAAGGAACGGGTGCAGGCGTGGGGGGTGTGAGGGCACCCAAGGGCGTGGAGCCGGTACCGCACCCACCATGGGACGCGGCAGCCATGGTCAGCACACGGTGACGGCAGCCAGGACCTTGACCATGGAGGCGAGGTCAGGGCATCTGACAGCGTGTCGATGACAGGGCACCTACTCTGCCATTATCAAAAGGCAGCTCGTTTGGTCGTCCTCACAGAACAGAAAGGGCACTTGACAACTAAATCGCTTTGTACCAAAGGGCACCCACTCCGGCGCTCGCAAGCGGGCACCTACTTGGTCGCAATGAAGGAGGAGATGATGGAGCCCGCGCTCGACCCAGCGACGACACGTGGCAGGATGCGGTGGTAGACGAGCGTCTTGACCACGCCCAGGTGGAACAGGCCCAGCGTCGCGCCGCCCGACAGCAGCAGCGCCGTGCGGCCAAACGCGTGCCGCGTCTCCTGCACAAAGGGGGGGGTGAGGACGGGAGGAAGGGGGGAGGGGGAAGGGGGAGGGGGAGGAGAGCAAAGTGAAATGAGTGGCCGTGGGGTGAAGGAAAGTGGGTACAGGTAGGTGGGAGAGAGCGACGGCAGACGCTCCCGGGCCGGGGCTGGGGATGGAAAGGGGGAGCAACACGGCCAGCACGTGGCGTTAACGACGGCGGCCCCACACGCGGCTGTAACGATGGCCAGCTCTGTACAACGCCACCTGCAGCAACACCCGCCGCAGGCCTCACCGGACATCCTTCCTTCATTCCTTCATTTGCATGCCTCACAAGCATGAAGACCAGGCACAGGCCTGCATCCACCCCCCACCCTTCACCTGCATGCACCCCTCACCTGCATGCACCCCTCACCTGCATGCACCCCTCACCTGCATGCACCCCTCACCTGCATGAAGACCAGCTTCTGCTCCAGCGTCAGGTCCGGCTGGTCGTAGTTGCAGATGTACTTGAGCTGGAAGTTGACCTCGTGCAGGTACTCGCGGATGACCTGGCAGGGGGAGAAGGGGGAGGGGGCGCCGAGCAGCGCCATGCACGCACGCAGTATATTTTTGTGAACAGAGCGGCGGCATGAGCGGAGTCGTAACATGGCGCGCCCACCCCTACGTCCGCCCCAAGACTCCAACACTTTCCCAACGGCGAACGCGCACCCACGATGCCAGACCATCCTGCGGCCCTGGACACCCTGGGCACACCCATACCGTACACATATTTCTGGGCACATCACATGCAGCTGTAGGTGTGCACGTGTGGATGCTGGCCGTGTGTTTCACCACCTCGTGTGCGCCTACCAATGATGGCACTACTTACTTCCACCGCGCACACACCTTTGGTGCGACGAGGCGCGAGCGGTACAGCTCTGGGTTGCACACATTGCCCAGGTTGCGGATGAGGTGCGCGCGCAGGTGGTACTCCAGCTCCACGATGTTGTTGCGCGACATGACCGACCGCAGGTTCTTCAGGCGGCTCTCGACCAGCTCAATGTCAAAGAAGCGACCGTCGCGCTCCCTGCCAGGGGGGTGCGGAATGGGGGGGGGAGGTAGTTGGGCGAGCACGCATGGGTTTGTGTGTGCGTATAAGGTGTGTGTGTGTGTGTGCGTGCGTGCACAAGGAACCCCACAAAGAGGCACAGCCAACAGAGATAGGGCTGCCAGCGATGGCCATGGTGACCGTTGCATCAGCAAAGCCAGTGGGAGTGGAAGGGGGGGCAGGTTGGGGGCAGGGCTACCAGCAGTGCAGCACCATCTGCGGTGGTGGATGCGGCAGCCATGCTGACTTGACCCATGACACCGTGCATGACACACCACACCACCACTCCATGCCCAGTGGGCTGCCATGCGGGGGCGGTGCCAACTTTGGGAGTGGCTGTGTAGGGAGGAGGGAAAGGAACCACCACCAGGAAAAGGGGAAGCCTCTAATGATCATCCCTTGGGTGAGTTAAGGGGGCAAGAAGGAGGCGCATATACACCAGACACACTATCACCATATTGCCATGTCACCATGCCAGCATGAGGTGTGCACTGCCACCCTAGCCTTCGCGAGAACCACCACCGACCGCTAGTTCGAACCATCCTACTCCCATGCCACTGTTCCCAGCAACGTCACGCAACAGGAAAAAAACAATGCACGTTTAGGTCGCAACAGACCTTTGTTTAAGCAAAGGGAGGAAGAATACTGGGGAGGATCGCAATGCTTGCGAGGCCTGGTGGCCCTGGAAACGGTAAGCTGACCTGCTGATATTGCTGGATCAAGATGCCATATTACCATATTTCCAGGCTCCCAGGTGATTGAAAATGTCGAGCGCACCGCAACTAGAATATGCACTGACAATTCACGCAGGGTAAAGGTCGTCCTCAGTCGGTTTCACGTGGTAACAGGTCCTGCGGGACGGGTCCCCTCTCTAAGCAAGCTGACAAGTGCCCGACGTACTCGTGGATTGCCAGTGGGTCGCAGCCTACATTAAGTTAAGACCTACCGTAACAGTCGTCACCGTAATCGCTGCTTTCTTACCTGTTGTCACCGCCTTCGACGAGATCCAATGACTTCGCCGCCAGATGCCACTCTTCGTAAGTGAGGGCCCGTTTCATAAGACTTTTGTAATACCGCTTCTTCTGATTAATCATGGCTCGCAGCGGAGTCTGGTCCCTGACCCTTGACAACCACCAAGCGGCCAGCACAACGCTGCCGAGTGCCCATGGCCTTCGCAGGTTTATCCGGTTTAACGTGCTCCCTACAAGATAATGAACAATTTTGCCCCATCTTCCCAGGAATCGAAGAACCGCATCTTTAATTCTCTGAATAGTGAATGACAAAGCTCCGCCATACAGCACTTTTAAAGCTAGCACCCTTCCAAGCAACGTCTGAGGGCCGATCGCAAATCCTCCTACCAGCGCTTCGGCTTCGTCATCTTGTCCCAGACTTGCAATAAGATGGCGCAAATCTTCCATGCTCAAGTTAATTGGCTCCATGTCAAGCTTTACATTTACGTAAGATTTAACGCCCTCATTTTTTTCCCTTGGAACGCATTACACCATTGAAAAACTGCCTTGCTCTAGGGGGAGAACATAGTATCCTGGTGTTTTGGTTGAGGGCTTGGGGCGCACAGAGCTGCTCTGGTCCCCGGGCCCGCACCGTGCAATATGGTCCCCACGTCAGCACCACACGCCCAAGTACGGCGCTACGGTTTACCACTGGCCGTATCGACATGCTGCTCATGAACTGAAGGCCATGGACTGACCGACTCGGGACCGCGTAATGCTCAGAACGGCGAACAGGTACGATAGTACAAACTGCTGCCTAACAATGTACGTAATCATGCTAGATGATGCCATGGCGCATGCAGTGGCATGATATTATCCCGATCCACCCAGGTGCAGTGATTGCAGGCGCCATGATTGTGATTTGTGCGCGCGCAGACGGCCAAACGCACTACTCTAATTAGGGCTAACTCACACGGGTCGCGATCCGTAGTTCGTGAGCACTCTTGTCATGCGTGGCAGGAATCTTCTCACGGCGTCGGCAGATAGTACCGGAAAACGGGCATGGTTCGCGACCCGACTTTGTGGTTCGCGGGAAATCGTGTCGCGACCCATGTTCGCGAGCGAAAAGTCCACGTGTCCGTGAATCGAACCTGACAAGTGCGAAAGAGACCTGAAAGTACGGAAACTAATAGTACGAATCCGGTCGGCGTAGAACCAGTACGGCAGGGTGCTGAAGAGAACTGGACAGCTTCGATCCAGCGAAGCCGGTCTCGCCAGGTAGAATTTAGTATCGTCCAGTTAAGACAAATAATCACTGCATACACCCGAAGAATCAGAATACGATATCGTAGATATCCCGCTGTATGTGTAAATCCAAGGACAGGTGGCGACAACGAGGAGATTGAGGAGGAGTGCGGAAAAGAGCGGAAAGTGCGGAAACGCCAGCAAAAAAGGTACTGTGAACCAATCTTTATCTATCCGAACAATCCGAACGCCCGCGACCCGCCGTGTGAGTGCGACCGGTTCGTCAACCAATTTCTGTTCCACGTGGCAGAAAGTTCGATGCCACTCGGCAAAGCGGTTCGCGAACCATGACCGTACGAACCACGCCGATCGCGACCCGTGTGAGTTGGCCCTAAGGGGCAACGACGAACTACAATGATGAGTCCTGACGACGGTGCCGATCGTTGCCAGCGCGGTGCGCCTGGCTGAGAATTTGTGAAATGTGATCATTGCGATATAGGTACCGTAGTGGTCAAAATCACTTTGCGACTAACTACTTTGCGACCCAAAATCAGTGAAGGTGAAATTTAAAGTTTGCGACCCAAAATGAAGGCAAAGTTTTAGGTTTGCGAGCCGGTCGACTCAGTTTAGGGTCAGTGGCTAATGTGTCTCACTTACCACTTGGCCTGCGTTGTCTCTTTCTGTTCATATAGCATGAGTAATGGTATATTACTTCAATAAGGATGTATTAAATAAGGATGTTTTTTAAATAAGGATTTATTACCTAACTCACGCCGACGGTCATGATGCGGCACTATGTCGGTGGAGTCTTGTAGCATTCGCCCTAAGGATGACTGGACCTGTAGTTTACACCCTACGGCCTTGCAGGCCGGCCGTAGCCCAGAATGTATTGAATGCCATATGCCCCTTCTCAGGGATATGTGCTACTGACATGTAGTACCGGCCAACGGAGATATGTTCCAAATTAAATGACTGGAGCTTGTGATGGTGTAGGCGACTGAACCCTAGCTACTCAACCAGTCCATCTAGGTAATTAACAGTAATGATCCGATTCTAGTTAATCGGGTTAATCTATTCCACACTATGGGGCATGGCCCTGAGTGGCCCGGTAGGTTGCGGCCACCATGCACGGTGAGCCGCGCTGTCATGACCATGTACTTCATGATAATAATATGCCCACAAACACTAGTAACAGTAGCATTCATGTTGTCCTCGATCTCCCATCAGTAGTGATCAATGATAACTGTGGTGTAAAGACCAAACATGGCATGCAAAACATGGCCACCTGCCCAAGGTACCCAATTAAAAGGCTGCCACAATGCTAAGGACGCTGACCATAAATACCGCCGCGATTGTGATGAAAAAAACTGGCCAGCATGGGCATGTCAGAATGTCACACGAGGGAATCTCAATGTGCAGCCATCAACTTCTCAATCTTCATCCTCATCAGCGGGTCCCTCGTCATCATTGCCCAAGGTGGCATCCAAGCACACCGCTGCCACCTGGTCAGGGGTGCGGTCAGCATCGCGGTCTCAGTTGCATGATTGCATCCACGACGCCAGCCCCTTCAGCGACGGGGTCCAGGGGCTCATCGGGGCCGTCATCAGGCATGACGTTCCTCCCAGGGAAGATGACGCCGTTTGCCACAGCCAAAGTGGCCTCCCGCTGAAACTCTGCATCCCATGCCTTGAGGAGGCCTGGCTTTTCCCATCCCTTGGCCATGACACCGGGGTTATCACAGCACCACGCCCATGCGCTCCGGCACCATTCTACCGACGTCAGGGGCTTGATGGCGGACATCTTGATGTTGACCTTTGATGATGCCTCCCTGGCGGTGTGTCCCTCCTCCATGAGCCGCTGCACCTGCTCCATCAGCCAGGCAGAAGACGCGTTCGCCACGCCCACCTTGAACGGCCGCTGGAAAATGACGTCCATGGGCTGGCCCACGGATGTGCAGCCACCGTGCACAAACAGCAGAATTATCCATGGGTACGTCTCCGCCACCCACTGCTGCATAGCAGCGGACCGGTGGACTGCCCAGCAGTCCCACACAACCACGCACCGCTGGCTCTCAAAGTGTCCGCCCTTGGCTGCCACCTTCTTCCTCAGAAATGGCACAAGGATGTGCTGGAACCACTGAATCATGGTGGAGAACGAGCTCCAGTGGTTGCTGGTGTGCGTGAAGTGCCACCCCTTGAGGTCAGCGTGGTTGTTGCGGACGTTGGTGGGGGGCAGGGAACGCTCGGTGGTGCCCTGGTAAATCATCTGCAGGGGCAGCACCTCACCTGTCGCCGCCATCGCAGGCACGACCGTCATCTGGCGGCGGTCATCCTGGCCATGAAGCTTGACATCTTTGCTGCCTTTCTTGGCGCGCGTCCTGCCGGCACCATAGCCCAGCAAGAAGATGCCCGTCTGGTCAACCTTGACCACGAGATCTGGCTCGATCTTGTGCATGTAGACGACGTAGGCCAGGCGCAAAGCCGTTAGCTTGAGTTGGTGCTCCCAGTCCAAAGGCAGCTTTTGAGCTGCGGAGGTGGGTGTGCGGTAAGAAAGGCGCAGCTTCTCGAAACAGCGACGACGGATCCATCTGTGGCTGAGGAGGAAGGAGCCACCTTGCTCGACCAGGCGGTCGCCGCATCCATGGTTGAGAATGATCGCCATGAGAAATGGGCGAAGCACGCGGGGGATCATCCTAGCACCAGCCTCCGACTGGGCGACCAGAAACTGGTCCATCTCTGCTAACACGTCAGAGGGTAGAGTCGAGGCCGAGCCAGGTCCAGCCTGCTGGCCAGACAGCGGATCATCATCCAAAGTGTCCGGCGTATCCAACCAGAAATCTTGCTCAGCCGCCTCCTTCTTCTTCTGCTGTTTCACTCCCAGTACCTGACCACGTTCTCATCCAAGGTCGCAAACCTCTCAGGCGCCGTCATCCTGAGGTGATTGACCAGAGCCAGCCTTCCAGCATTTGCAAACGCCGTGCTCTTCCGGGCTCTGAGAACGAACTTGATGTCCTCCGTGGAATACTTGTGGTATGGCCGCTTTCTGTCCGCCTGAGTGGTGTTGAGCCCCGACAGCACAGGGCTGTCATCGACCGTTGCCTGGTGTCGCAATTCCAAGGAAGCCCGCCCAGCATCGTCCACTGTGGTGACGATGGGCTTGGGACGCGGACCGCCGGCCCGCAATGGCCCACCAGGGCGCTTGCCCGAAGCCGTCTGACGGACATGTGCTTGCCGCTTATCTATCGCTTCCTGCACCGCTGCAGTGTACTGAATCGGTCCCGGAGGAGCATTGGGCCCCGCTGCCTTTGAAGTCGTGAAATTGTACGCCAGCAGGCTTGACTGCCTGGCCTGCGGGCCTCCCCGCGTTTCTGCCATTGTGCCTCACACGAGTCACACCGTGCAGCTGCACAAGCCTTTGAAGTTTGAAGAAACCTTTCAAATGACAGGGCGCGGAAACCTTTCAAATGACAGGGCGCGAAAATTGTGGCGCGACGCGTTCGCTAGCCAAGCTTGAGCGGGCTCTAAAGCCCGGCGCGGCGCGGGCGCGGCGCGGTAACTTTTGAACTTTGCGACCCAAAATGAAGCCCATTAACAGCGGCAGTTTGCGAGGTCGGTTCGCAAAGTAGTTAGTCGCAAAGTGATTTTGACCACTACGGTAGTTAGCGCCGGGTCAGGCCGCATGCGCCCGCGCGCGGGACGGCTCCGGTCGCGAGGGCGAATCTGAAGCGAAGCAAGCCGTCAGCGACTGAAGGACCAAGGGAAGGAGCAAGATAAAGATTTTGATTGATGTCAGGCTTGGCAGTTGGCACTTCCGCGGGCTGTTCGGCATCATTGAAGCTGGTCAGGCGCGCCAGGAGCTCTCCAGGAGCAGGAATGCGCATCTGGGCAGTTACCAGAATTACCAGTGCGTTTACCTGCGTTTATTAGCGCTTGGTTCACTTTGGTTTGGAATAATTGCCCGGGGAAATGGGTGTTGTTTATTTCCTTTAGCCCAGGTTAAGTTAACCAAGGTATGGTTTGGTAATTGCGATCCGGCCCTCGGCCAGACGGCCACTCTTGTTGTTCTTGTTGTTGCCCACGGCAACAACAACTGTGCCAGCACAGTTCTAGAATTAACTGCAGGATCAGGATCGTACCGTACTTAAGTCGTTTGCGACAAAATATTTGTGAACGCGCGCCTGCCAGTCTGCCACATCAGAAATGGAGCCGGGAATGCTAGCAGCGAGCCAGAGATGGTGTCATTGTTGCAGGATTGTTGACGTAAATTCCTCGCATTCTCAATAACTAGGTAGCACCGCGGCATCTTTCCCACAAAATACGTAAGGACGCACGCGGTTGGTAAAAAAGTCAAAGCGACGGGATTCTATTTTCGACGCATATTCTGTTTTATAGCTGTTTCGAAGGTTTCTGAAGACGGGGTATAAGGAGAATTAAAAGTGAAGGCTGCTATTGAATTTTGTCACTACAGAGACATTATTGGTTTGCAGAACCCGTATGGGCAGTGACGAGCTCATAAGCCAGCCTCCCAGTTGAACGGAGGAATGCCAATGTTTAGTCGTTTGGCGCGCTTGGAGGTGGATGCCGCCAGCGAAGAAACCCCTCTACTTGTTTATGGCGTCCCGGTGACCTTGTGGGATGATCCAGACACGGCGGAGTCTGTCAACAGCGGCAGCACACTGTTGCCCTGGCATGGGGATGAGTCGCTGTTGGTGGACAGATTCGATGCGAGAAGCCTGCTGGACGACCTGAAGGCCGTCCAAAGAAAAAAGGGGAAAAAGCCACCCGAAAGCTGCGCGACCACCCTGGATCCGGAAGATGCCATCTATGATGAGGAGCGATATCGCGACCTGCCACACGAAGTTGAGGAGGATGCGCAACCAGGTATGCAAAATTTCTTAGCCTCTAGTTGTGTGCAAGTCTCTTGCTAGAGACTTCAACGTCTGTTCCTTCGGTCTCTCTTTTGCTTGCAAAACACTCCTCACCGACATGCCACCGACCGGCAGGGATCAGAAAATATGCGCGGGCAGCTTTACTCAAGACTCCGCTGCCTTTGGGTCCAAATTCCACGGGGGGCTGCGTGCGGCCGCCGGGCTTAGCGTCTGCCGGCCAGCGTGACAGCTCATGCGTTCCCTTCTCCACGGGTTTGCATCCGCCCCCACCTTGTTCCGGCTCCCCATGGGTGTGGCACATCAGCTAGAAAGGCTGTTGAATGTGTTTGGGGATTGTGGGGCTGATTCCACGGTGGGTAGTTTAAAAACTCCCTGGCTTTGCCTGGCAGCTCTTGTCCTCCCAGCCTGTGCCCGTTCGCCACCCAGTGGTACCCTGCTTTCTGCGTGTCAGTCGCACCCTGTGCTAGCCCTGGGCCTGCCACTCCATAGATTTACCTGCCACTCCGCAGGCTGACACACCTACCCATGCGTCTGGCCAGGGATGCATGGCTGCTTTTGCAGCGCTCACGCGCGCAGCGTGGTAGGTTTTCATGGCGAACCGTCGGTCATATCTGGCACCTTTTGTCCAAGCCTTGTACACTCCTGGTCAAGTCTTGTACAAAGTTCGTTGTACTCTCCGTTGGGACTCGTCCAATCCTTGTCGTAGCCTTGCCCGTGTGTGTCCACTGCTTGCCCACGCGATGACTGTCGGCGCCTTGCCCTCGCCCGCCTGCTGTCGCCGCGGCTCTGCCCGTTCTTTGGTCCACGGTGCTGCCACCACCCCTCCCGCTGTGGTCACATGACCTGTGCTCCACCACCACCACCACCACCACCCCACCACCACCACCACCACCACCACCACCACCACCACCACCACCACCACCACCACCACCACCACCACCACCACCACCACCACCACCACCACCACCACCACCACCACCACCACCACCACCACCACCACCACCACCACCACCCTCCACCGCCAAGCCTCCACCGCCACCACCACCATCACTGCCACCACCACCCCTCCAAGCCCAACCACCCGACACAGCTTGTCTCGGCCGCCCTGCCTTGTCCCCCATGCCGCGGTGCACGGGACACGCTTGCGCCCGCTTCTGCGTCGGCACCCACTGCGTGCGCCCCCTGCGGGCAAGCGCTGGGGCCCTCACTGGCGGCCGCCACGCTGGCTGGCGTGCCACCCTTCGCTGTCTCACATGGACGCTGGAGTGTGGTGGCTAGTGCTCTGTGCTGCCTGTATGTGGCCGCGTCAGATGCCAGCAGCAGGCTAGCGATGGGCCACAGGCGGCGCGGGCCAGCGTGGCATGCCAGTGCTGCGCGGCCACGGCCACGACGTGACGTGCAATGCTGTGCACGACAAGGTGCATGCACGACACTGCACGGCTTATCACCGTGGCCATTTGACAGGGAGTCAGGGCGGGCCGCGCCGCCCTCTCAGCGCATGTGGAAAGCCTGAGGGGTAATACGATCAGCCTGGCTCGCTTGCTGCACTGGTCGCTAGCCCTGCTGCCTACGAAAAGGTCTGATTGTTCGTGCGTTGTTTCGCACAGGGGGGGCGCATGTCCCTGCCCGCTGCATCTTCACCTGGTGTGTGTGCTGGCGCGTCCTGTCCTGACAAGCCCACGATTTCCCTTGTGCTGACAAATGCGGTGTGTGTTGCCCTGTTGTTGTGGGCTTGGTCTTGTGTCAAACGGCAAATAAAACCATGGGGGTGGCTATTCCCCGTCAGATGGTGTGGCAGGTGCCCAGGACCAGCCTGGCGATGAGGCGCGGCAGCCAGCCACTGCTGACACGCCAGGTGGCCACGCGGGAGCCACTGGGGGTTTCCACCACGTGGGCTTCTCTTATGCCAGCGGCGGTGCCGTGTCGGCTACTGTTGCGGGCGGTGAAGTGAGGGAGGAGGAGGCCAGGGAGGGGCGTGTCCTGCGGCACTTTGTGCCGCCGTTCCCGCTCCCTCCGCACCTGGCAGGGTGCCTGGTAGGTGCCGCTTTGTGTGTGTCATCAAGCTTTTCGCTTTCTCCAAGGCCAGGGCGCGGTGCATGCAAGCCCTTACATCCGTACGTGCGGCGCCTTGCTGGTGAACCGTGCTGGTAATAGCACGCTGGCAATCAACACGCCGGGCCTTGCCTGGCCACGCACCCCCCTTGCTGGCTCCCCGGATGGGTTGCTGGTCTACCCATTGGCCGCACGAGAGCACGCTTGCTCCGTTGGCCAGGCGTGCTCTTTTCTTAATTGCTGGCACCGGCACCCACCCATGGGTGGTCCTTACCTGACATGCTAACCTCCTTTTTCTTTCACCACCTGCTCTTCTCTCCCTCCTTTTGTCTATCCACGTACATCCAGCACTCGCTTCCATTTTCACCTGCTCCCTCTTGTGCTTGCATGACACGCTCCCATGTTCCTGCTCCACGGTAACCAGAGATGATCAAGAAATAATCACGTTGTGACCCACGGTTCCAAACACAACACATCGACGCTCCTCGCCCCATGGCCACAAATGACCTCACTGCCGTCTGCCCTCTCGCTCCTTCCCCCCCACACACGGCCCCTTCCCACCCAGCCTTCCAGCGAGAAGCAGCACCGCATCATCGCCCACGCGGCGCGCTTTGTGGCGGGCAAGGGCGGCCAGATGGAGATCGTGCTGCGCGTGAAGCAGCGCGACAACGCCACGCTTGGCTTCCTGCAGCCGGGCCACCCGCTGCACCCCTACTACCGGCACCTCAGGGACCACCCTGAGCTGGCCGACATTCCCACGCAGGGTGGGGGCGACGCGGCGGGCAGTGAGCCGCGTGCGTGCGCGCTGAGCATGGTGGCGGCGTATGAGGATGAGGAGGAGGAGGGGGAGGAGGAGGGGGAGGAGGGGGAGGGGGAGGGGGAGGAGGAGGAAAGGGCGGGGGCAGGGGGAGGTGCCTTGGGGGGAGACAGGGAGGTGGGTGGGGAAGCAGGGGCACTGGGTGGTGCGGGTGTTGACGAGGGGGAGGACGCAGCACTGCTGCAGCAGATTGATGACATCACCAGGGAGCCGGGGCAGGGCGATGACGTCACCAAGGATGCAGTGCTGGAAGAGCCAGGGGAACGGTCCGTGCCGGAGCACGTCGCAGCGCACAGTCCCGGCAGGGCGACATCAGGAGGGGCAGGAGGGGAAAAGATAGTCGCTAGGGAGCTGTCATATGATGGCCAGGGGGAGGAGGAAGGGGCGCCCAATGACCATGGCGGAACGGCTGGGGCTGAGCCGTGGCCCCGGGAAGCGTCTCCGGCAGCCGCAGCCGCTTTCAACGCAGCAGGTCCTGAGGACACCCGGCCTCCTCATGCAGGTACATGCTATGCCGTACGACACCCTGACTCTGACCATGATACCCCTTGTCCAGGTACACCTTGGCCCGCTACCTGCTAGGCTGCGTCCTGTGTGGCTTTCTGGTCACTTGTGTGTCGCTTTGAGAGGTCTTTGCCCCCATCTTAACCAACTGAGCATGGGCATGTGTGTCTGTATGTGCATGCGCTGGTGCTTGTCTGCATGTAGTCCCGGATGGCCCACCCCGCCCTTATCCACCCTCCCTGTCGTCCCCCCTGTGTATCCTGCGTGCCTCGGGTCTCCACGCGTTGGGAACAGGCACGCCCTCGGCCAGCTCTGCCGCTGCGGCCGCCACCAGGGTGGTGGGTGGCCCAGAGACAGGGACGCAGCGCACGCTGCCCGCCCTGGGTGTGGAGGATGGCCCCGCGCGGCACCCAGCAGCGACAACAACTGCGGCGGCGGCGGCGGCGGAGGGGTGGACTGACGGCGTGGCAGTGGAGGCGCAGGCGCTCGTCTCTCGCGCCTTCATGGGGCTGGATGATGCCGCGTACGCGGCCGCCGTGTACGCGCCAGGTGGCAGCCATCCATACACCGACGCGGCGGCAGCAGCTGGGTACCCCTCCTGGGTGCCTGGCACGGCGGCCATGCCGGCAGTCGCTGCAAGCTACTGCTACCACCCGGATGATGAGCTGAAGCCACCTGGCATGAGCGATGACGAGGAGGAGGGCGTGCCCCCGGTAAGGGAGAGGAAGGGATGGGCGCTGCTGGTGCGGTAAGGAACGTGTGTGTGCTAATGTGCCCATTTTCATGGTGAGGGTTTTGTTCTGTGTGTGTGTGCTTTTGGGGCGATGCGGCCTGCTCACGGCACAATGGGCATCCCAGTAGAACACACACGCACACACGCGCGCGCATGCACACCCACACGCACGAACGCACATACACACACATGCACCTACACACACGCACATACACTGCTGACAGCATGGGTTGGTCGATGTGCCGGTCTCTCCGGCTCCCCCACGCGGCTCTCTCCCCCTCGCTCTATCCCTGGCCACCGAGGGGGCACCTGTATTGCATGTGCCTGGATGCCCTGTTCCTGACCCCTCCCCCTGCCATCCCTGACGCATGCCTGTGCTGGCTACATCATCGCAGCCAGCGCACCCTGGCGCCACCCTGGTGGAGGATGAGGACCTGGCGCCCCCTGGGCTGGAAGACCGGCAGCAGGTGCCAGCGACGACACCCTACACGGGCGCTGCCACTGCGGGGGCGCTGGCGCCGGTGTACAACCCCACGACAGGGACCTACGTTATCCCTGGGTACGCAGCAGCCTATGGTGGAGGGGTGGCCCATGCGGAATATGGCACACCAGGGGTGGCAGCGCCGGCCCCCCCCTTGGACCCGCTGACCCGTGCCATCGTGGACAAGACGGTGGCCTACATTGCCAAGAATGGTGCGCGCTTCCAAGCCATCATCGCGGCCAAGGAGCGCACCAACCCGCGCTTTGCCTTCCTGCTGCCCTGGAACGAGCACCACACCTACTTCACCGCCGCGCTGGCATCCGCGATGGGGGGCCCAGGGGATGGGCAGGTGAGCCGTGCGGGGGATCGATGGGGGGGGGGGGGGCTGTGTTATGGGAAGGGGGTGGGCCGCAAGGAATTGATGACGCTCGCGGCAGCCACAACGTGGTTTGCCAGCCCGTGGCATCGGCCGTCTCTTCACACGGGCAAGCTGGCCACCTGTTTTCTCACACTTGCATCCGGATGCTTTGCATTAGCCTTGCTTCGTGGGATGCCCATCGCACGCTAGCCTGGTAGTGAAGCTCAACAACATGGCCCTGTGCGGGGCACCCAGCCCACACCACATAGTGCAAGGGCTACCACGCATGCCCACGGTGCCCCGCGTCCATTCATCCTGCTGCCATGTTGCGCCACCTGGCACGTGTGCACCAGCTGTAGCAAATCCGCACACGCACCGTTCCAGTCCCCACCCATGTGCGTGGGATGGATACACGGGCGCCGGCGCCCCGCCTGCCTCCCCTTGTCATCACGCCATCGAGCAGCGCCGGTCACTTGTGAGCCTGTTTCTCGGCCACTGCCTTGCGCATGCCGCTCACCTCCATGTCGGATTGTTGGCTGCCTGCGTTGTTTTGGCGTCTTGCTGGACCTCACGGCTTGGGCACGCTGTCTCTGCGTGTGGTTGGAATGTAAAAACTTATGATCACATACCTGCAAGTGCAGGCACAGGACGGTTCTACGGCAGTGGTGGTCACAGCCGAAGCCAGCGCGGCACTGGTACAGCCGGTCGTGCAGGCCTACGAGGCGGATCCAATGACCGCGGGGCACTCCGCAGTGGACGCCATGGTTGATGACGCCACCGCGGTGGCCGCGGAGGGGGAGATGGCTGTCGTGCCTCCAGCAGCGGTGGGGGACGAGCTGCCTTTTGCGGATGCGCCGCTGGACTTTGAGTGGAAGCCGCCCGTGGGGGTGGCAGAGGAGCCGGATTGGTACACCAGCCGGCAGGCGCAGGAGCGCACACAGGAGGCAGGGGCGGGGGGGGTGGACACAGATGCCAGCAAGGGCAAGGCGGGGTCACAGGGTGGCACGGGGGCGGATGCAGGTGCGCCGCCTGTTGTGCGAGGCGGTGGCCGGCGCGGGCGTCCTGAAGAGATCGTCGTATTTGCGCAGGAGGTGGGCCCTGAGGAGGAGCGGTGGCAGCGCATGTTGCGGCAAGCGGCGGCAAGGGAGGAGAGGGAGGCGCGTGTGGCCGCCGCCAGGGCCGCCGCCGAAGAGAAAGCCAGGTGGGCGCCAGGAGGTTAGAGCTGCGTGTTGGTGTTAGTGGCAGGAGAAGGGTGGCGCTTGTTGCATCGCCCACGTCATCGGTGTGCCTCGCAAAGCACGCACAGTCAGGGGGTCGCAAGTCCGGTGATGTCAACGTCTGTGGGTCCCATACAGTGTGCCGTGTGGGCGGACGCCCCCAGGCGTGCATGATGTACGTGCTTGCTGGATGTTTTGCCCAGAGGTCCCAGTGGCTCTGCACTTGGATAATGCAACGTCAGTTTGGGGGGCATCAACCTGCGATCAGGCGGTAGGTGCTAGGTGCGTTAGTTTATGGTTCGTGGGTTTCGATGAAGGGTTGGGTTTGTGGTGAAGCTTTTGTGAAAACTGCACGCCGTGGGAAGGTGCGTGTTGTTCCCCGGTCTGTGCTGCGACCAAGATGCTGTCACGAAGATTAATGTCAAGTGCTGCCATGGGAGATAGGGACATCGTATTGGGGCCTACCCATGGACATGGGAGGGTGCGCCGCTTCCTGTGGAGCTCCCTGGTATTTTGTGTATGTGGTGTTCTGGGGCCCCTGCGTCAAACTGCTTCTTGTTCAGGCAGGCACAATAGTGCAAGCATGCGCAGCGGCAGGCCATGGGACACCTGTCTTTGTGTCACGATCACAAACCAGGCAAGCGCAGTGGGCATAGATATGTCAGGCACGTATCTCGGTACTGCAGTTTTGCCTTTGCTCTTGGCTTGTTCGCACACTCCTGGCGCACATCTCTCACACCCGCAGCGTTGCTCTGCGCCGCGTGGCCCTGCCCAACCCCAGGCTGCAGCGCGAGGCGGAGGAGAAGGAGCGCGAGGAGCGCGAGGCGGCGCGCGAGCGCGAGCTGGAGGCAGGGCTGGCGCGGCGGGGGGCCGCGGACGACCGGCGGGGGGACCGGCGGGAGCGCGCGCGCATGTTCCTTGCAACGCTGGGCAAGGGGGCGGACGGGGGGTGGGGAAGCGGGGGGGAGAAAGGGGGGGGAGGGCGAGCAGGGCGTGGGGCTGCAGGTGCGCGGCAGCAGCGGCAGCAGCGGCAGCCCTGCGCCGCAGCTGCGGTCGCAGGGCAGGCGAGGGGGGGACATTGAGGGTGAGCCAGGGCGCGCAAGCAGGGGAGGAGGGGAGGGCCGGGGGCTGGAGGAGGAAGAGGAGGAGGAGGGGGAGGTGCTGGTGCGGCCTGCACGGTCACAGGGGGAGGAGCAGCAGGGGGGAGACGCGGACGGTGGGGGAGGCAGGGAGCGGGGTCGTGGCCGGGCCGTGGGCGGTGTCCAGGGTGATGGTGGCAGGGGCCAGGGCCGGTCGCGAGGGCACGCGAGGAGCCCTAGTCCCAGCCCAGGCGGCGGCAGGGCTAGCGGCAGGCAGGGCAGCCGGAGCCGCAGCCCTGGACCGCGCAAGGCACGGCCAGGGAGCAGCGAGCGGGAGCTGAGGGCTGCAAGGGGCCAGGGGGGGGATGCCAGCAGCAGCGACAGCGACAGCGAGGGGGGCCCTGAGCACGGCCAGGATGTGGTGTCGGACAAGGCGCTCGCGGCGGCGCTCGATGGCCGCAAGCTCAAGCCGCACGAGAAGGCGGAAGTGACCGAGTGGATCCTCAAGTGCGAGCGGAAGCGGCGGGCGGCCGCTGCGGCAGCGGCAGTGGCGGCCGCCGCGGGTGTTGGAGCGGGTGCAAGCAGTGGTTCAGGGGCAAAGCCTGGCATGCCGCCAGTGGTGCGCGCACCTCCGAGGGGGCCACCTGGCGCCGGGGCCGGTCCTCTGCGAGAGGACGTTGCAGGGGGGGCGCGGATGGGTGCGGGGGCACCCAGGGAGATGGGCGGGGCCGGTGGGGAGAGGCACGGCTTTGCGGATGCCAGTAGGGACCGTGCCGAGGGTTGTAGGCAGGGTGTTGCCGCTGGGGTGGTCCGTATGTCCAAGCCTCCCTTGGTGGATGGACCAGAGAGGCCTGCTTCCCGCGGCCATGCGGTCGGTTTCGCCCCCAGCGGTCTGCAACGGGGGCGGGACTATGGCGACAGCCTCCCCCCGCGCGATGTGTCTGCGACTTACGACGAGGGTGGCGGGCCCAGGGGCGGCGATGGCGCGTATGGGGGCTCTCATGCCAGCACGCGCGGCAGACGCTCGCGGTCGCCGGAGGCCAGTGGGGGCCCCTGGGAGGGCCGCGGGGGCACACCTGGCACCAGCGCACCCATGGCAAGGCGGCGTGCAGAGGAGGCAGAGGCTGAGGACGGGGAGTTGCTGGAGGAAGGGGAAGCAGCACCGCCCACGCATGCAGGTGACAGGCCAGGGGGCGATGGGGCACCTGGCGTGTCCCTGGCCATGCTGCCAGGCGCGGCCACCTCGTTGCCACCCTTGTCGCACCGCCGCCCTCATCTCAGGCGCAAGCGGGCCGACATGGAGGAAGAGGAGGAAGAAGAAGAGGAGGAGCTGGAGGAGGGGGAGGTGGTGGAGGAGGACGATCCGCGCATGCGCCGCCAGCACATGCAGGCACAGCCAGACGGGATGGCTCGCGGCGGGTCGCCCTTCTCCCTCCCTGGTGAGGGCAGCAGGGAAGTGCGCAATGAGGAGGAAGAGGAGGAGGAGGTTGCGCGCCGCATTCGCGCCGCCCATGAGGCCGCGCTGCGCTCTTCGCGGGCACCGCCGCCACCGCCGCCGGCATTGCGGGCACCGCTGCCATCCATGGGCAGCATGTCGGGCTACGGGGACTGCAGTGACGGCCGGTCAAGTAAGCGCGGGCGACGAGAGGCCGAGGAGGCGGGTGGTGGTGGCCGCGGTCCGTCCTCTCGGGGGGCAGGGGGCAGTGGTCGGTTCGACGAGCAGCGCAGTCGGCCGCCATCAGGGTCAGGCAGGGAGCGTGGGCGGGGGCCACCCCCTCCTCCTGTCGAAATACCGGATGACCTGCGCGCCAAAGTGCGTGCCATGCTCATGCAAGTAAAGTAATGCAGGGTGTTCGTTAATCATGTACCTAGTAGAATGTGGGAAATATGAGATCTGACCACGAAGCTCCTCTAAATACCACTAGCAAATCCCGTTTCACTTTAGCGCAGTGTTTTTAGAACCACATCAGTGGCAATGTCTAATTGTCCAGCGCCTGTCGCAAAGATCGCAGAACTACTTAATACCGGATTGTGCCAAGTGGTGGGAGTGTAATTGACACCATGCTCTGCACGCTGTACCCTGCAAGTCAATGTGTCCCCACGTCCGCCAGCAGAATGGTAGCTAGGTTGGGACGAATAATATGAAGCCAGGGTGACGTGCTGCTGTAGGGAAAACCATGCTTCCACTTGCAGACACTAGTGCGGGGCCCGTGGAGCGCACATAAGACCTAACAACACAGACGTTGCCTTGCGAACCACTCATTGGCCGTTTAGTTCCGTAAATGAGGCCAAGGATGGGTTACAGGTAAAAACAGGTTGTTTGGTGTGCATAATTGTCAAAACTTTAAAACAGTCATTTCTGCGTTTGCATGCATCCTCCTGTGCGCTTCTGGACAGGCCACGGTGTTGCCACAACTGCAGCAGCCATATGTTTCCGCTTATAACAGAGCCATCTGGCTAGGATCATGGCGCCGGGGAAGCAACCACTGCGCAGAATCTGCTAGCGGACCTCGTTTATTATGCCGACGACATTACACTCACTCACCTACTTCTGCCCAGCTCTGGCTGGACTGTTTGGCCCTGGAGGTCCGAGCGGCTGGTCTAGAAATCAGCCCCTAGACCGAGGCCCTGGCGGTCGGTCTGGCGGACCCCCGCCCCGCGCTCCGACTAGCTTACGACGACACCACAGTACAGTACCCTTCCACGGACTTGGCAGCTGGCAATGGAGCTGGCGGCTCCCTGACAGCAATTAATTAATTAATTAATTAAGTAAGGGGACGTGGCGCGGCGAATATTTTCCGCGCGAAAAATATTCGCGGCACCGGCCGTACTGTGAAAAGTGGGTGCTCCGTGCACGCACCACTTGCGGAAGTGGCCATGGCGACTGCGTTTAGGCGAAACTAGCAATGCTAGAGAATGCTAGAGAAATGCAAAAAAATGCTTGGATGTTGAAGACGATGATTTAATGGTGTTGGGTTGCGGCAGCAGGTGGCTGGTTTACAATATCGCTGCTTTCTTTTACCGCCATCGGCATGGGGGTTAATCTGCATTTTTTGGTCGCGCGGAATAAAATAGAATTCATGATAGCGGCAGTAAATTCGCAGTTTTGGGGGTCTTTTTGACCGTGAAGGATGCATTCATGTCGGTTGCATCGAATTCTAAACCGAACGGGTGGTTTTTGCTACATTTTCGGCAATTCTCGGTAAGTATTTCTTCAGGCCTGCGCAGTGCATGTCGGAACCTTGGAACCATTGAAGAACGGCCATTGTCGCGCGCCTGGGCGAGGGATCTACGAGCCGGCAAGGTGTAGATTTGTGGCGACTGTTATCTACTATCAGTTCTTTCTGGCTAGGAGCTCATCGTTCGAAGTTTTTTGCGTTCGTTTTGGTCAGTTGCCGCCAGTTATAACTCTCCGTTCCTTGCCGTCGTGTTGACGAATACCTGGCAGCTTTAGCTTGTTTTCGTTGATGTCTTGATCAAATCCGCTTCAGTCTCAGCCTATATATCCTAGGGAAGGCGTAAGGGATTTCATAGCACGTGTTCTGGCAAGGATGTTGTGCGTATGGACGCTTCTTGTTGTGTGATAGTGACGCACCCTTTCTTCGCAGCGGCATCACAGCGCTCAGAAGCTGAACGGTCACCACTGGTTTCTTTGCATTTTATCTTTCAGGGAAGGAGGACTTTTTATCGACGATCATGTTGGAGGTATTGCATTTGTGTGGTTGCATGTAGATAGCTGCCATCATTGGTTTATTTGAGCTTAATTTCCTTGTTATGATGATGTGACAAGACAGCAATGTGCTGAGCCAACCATGGTTGACATGGTTGACTGCATGATCTCCTTGTATGCCATGATCTCCTTGGTTACTTGGCCTCCATAGTTCCAGTTTGTTGCCCATGTAGGGTAGTTGTTGCTGTGTTGATAAGCTTGGTTGGCATAACCCTTACACTCTAACCTGGGAGAAACATAGAAAATGCTGGTAATGCATGTTAGTGCCATCATCACTATTGCTATTCACGTACTTATAAGTCTAGCCATGCTCGAGGGACGGTGAAGGAGTATGAGGTGCGTGGCCACTCCTTTGTACTTCATAACATATTAAGCATGGATTTGATGCGTGTTGATGGCATGTAAAGTGTGACTGTGTTTACTTGCCTTTGAGTGGTCCTTAGCGCCTTGTCAGGTGGTCGTCTAGGAAACCCATCAGTGCGTGCCACAGTGACCCCCAACCTTGAGCATGTGTCGTCATGCACAATGTGTGTGCTAGAGTTAATTATATGTGCTTTTGATCATAGATCTGGTGAGTTCTTGGCATGAAGATTACAAGGTAACCTTGGGTTGAGTAAAGTGTATGCTCTCTTGGCATGTATGCCTAGCCGGCGATTGTTGCTGTGCTTGCGTTGGCAAGGTTGGCCATGCCGAGGGCAGGTGAGGGCAGATGAGGTGCCTAGCCGTTAGCTTATGTTTTGTGCTCGAGCAGGGCATGCTTTCTGCTGGCTTTTTGGATGGAAAACAGCATGCCTATGCGGCCATATACAAAGAAAAAACTCCTTAACCCCTAAATGGTCTTGCGGCCGATTTTCCGCCAAAAATCGAGTTCCAGCCGATGCATCGGCCCCTTCTCGGGCGACCAAATGCCGCGAAAACTATTGAGAATTAGGAAAAGTTTAGCTGAGAAGATCGAAAGTTTATAAAATACTCTAAAGCATGGTATATGGGTTTGCATACTTCTGACAAAGTTATAGAGGTGTTCTGGCCGGTCAAAGTACAAGGGGTCAGGGTACTTTTTCACGTACAACGTGCATTCCGGAAAACGGCGACCTGGCCATGGCGGCTTGCGCCCACGCATGGCATTTACGTTTTCGTTAGAATTTTCTGACCAAACTTAGGATATTGATTTTATATGTCCTAAAGATCATACAGGCCAATTTTTGGTTCGCGGGAATGCCATTTGATAGGTGTCGGCAGCGTTCTTGCTGGAAAAAACTGCGATTAGGCCGGACGATAGAAACGTTGACAGCAATACCTTTCCGGCGTATTTTAAAGGATATATCGGTTTCTTTGTACTTTTTATGATACATATTAGTCGTAAACGTGCAAGGGTGGCCAGAAATCGCCGAATCCAGCGACCATGCTGCACAACTTTGGTGTGCCGAAATGCGCCATTTTGCGGCCACCGCCTGGGCCAAGGTAACGCCATCCATGCCTGGTAAAGCTTAAGCATCGTTTTCCTATCGATGTTTGACGTTTATATATACGTTCTAGCTTGTGTAGCACATTCTTTTTGCATTATTCATGCTCTTTCTTGACCCTGGCCTGGCCCCTTTCTAAAACACCCTTCTTAGATGCTTCCCTCAGTCAGTTGACCTGCCACAGGGTGATGGTGATAAGTTTTAGAGGCTGTATGGGTTTGAATACCTCCATATATGTTTGTTATACATTTCCCATACACATATTGCATGAGTGTGAGGCAGTTGGCTGGTCTCTGTGGCATCATCAAGCACGTAACTGGTGAGTAAAAGCTTCCCATTGACAGCATGTGCCACCAGGTGTGCTGGCCATCACCTGGCAAGCTATAGCAGCTTAGTTAGGCCTAGTTTATCCTTGCTAGGGCAGGCTGAAATAGGCTCAACATCACTAGTTTGTTGGTGGCTGCCTCCTAGAATGCATGCCTTGCGTAGTAGGGTAACCGTACCACGTTACCTACGTGCATGGACAAGGTAGCACCTGCACATAGGTGCCATGTAAGGGCAGTGTGATGATGCAGTTATGTTTCCCCATCATTGTGGAAGGGAAATGTATTGTTTGGCATAGTTGGTGGCCATATTAGTAGGTAGTATGCCCACCCTTACCCCCTTGGTTGCTTTTTACCAACGGTACCCCTATGGGCTGTACTGGGTGTAACTGCTGGTATACCCACCCAAATGATGACCCCAATGGCTCAAACTGTTCAGCAACTAATTGTTTATCATCCCTGAAGTGGTAGGTGCCTAGGTCTTATAACATAATTCAAAATGCACATTCTACCAAAAATGAAAACGCGCGTCTTGACCCCCCTGACTTTGACGGCAGTTATATATGGCCTACCCTGCATATATGTGAGGTTGTGATATACCAACCCGAAGGGCAACTCATGGACATGCTTGGCCCCCAAGGACAGCCATTGGATATGGGTAGGTTGGATGGCATCTGGTTTGCAAAATTGTGAAGATCCAGCCGATTTATCGGCAGGATCTCAGACCATTTAGGGGTTAAGCTTATGTTCAGGTTTTAGCACGCATCACCTTATAACTTGAGCTAGACTTGTCGGAATGACCTGTTTTAAGGTTGGCTGCCACGACGTGATGCAAAGGGAGGGGCAGGGGGGCGATGGGGAAGGTATTAGTGATGATGAGGATGATGTTGATGATATTCCTTGCCTAGTTGCATGTGGACCTGAAAGCATGCACAGAGGATAGGACGGCATTTGGTGAGTGTGGGATATGAAATCGAAGCTTGCAGCGAGCCAGCACAACTGGGAAAGAATATCGCGTTTTCCTTGGAGCACAAACTGCCAGAGGGGTCATCTGTGCATGCTTTCAGGTTCACTTTGTTTGAGAAGGCACCAGCACAACACCTTGAAATGGCCTTTTTTTTACATAAATTATGGCCCATGGCAAGTTTATAGTCAGATTGACCTAGGAATGGATCCCAACACTCCCCGCGATGTGTCTGGCTAGGGGTGGAGTAGTTGAGTAAAAAAGTTTACATTATATTCCCTGCTTAAGTTAACTCCAGATCCAAGGCCAACATTGCATGGTCACCTAAACCACTTGCACTTGCATAGAAACAATAATTGATCTCATATTATGCTGTAACTTGCAATGGTGACGAATAATAGTTGTTCTGACCTTGTACAAAGTTCTACGCCATTTTGAGCCCTAATTAGTGACAAATGCTTGCAAAATTTTGCTAGCATTTGTCATTCATGGCCATTTTAAATCAATTTTTAATCCAAATAATGTCAGAATGCCACCGAAACTTATTGCAATCATGCCAGCACCTGACGCATGGTCTCAACAAGCCATGTGCAAGAATTCAGTTTGCAGAGCCCGAAATGGTGACATTTGCCAGCATTTGTCACCATTTTTTGCCTTTTTACTCACAATTTTAACAACGCTAACCACCGAAACACTCCCCAAGCTGGGGCACATCATGTTAAATCTTTGCAGGCAACTCAAGAATGACTAGTACAAACAGTGTGCAAAACCTTGGTGCATGTGAATGCCTGAGTGGTGACCATTGCTAGCATAATGCATAATGTAAGGTAGACATTGCCAGTATGCCACAAAGCTGTGATGTGCACTGCATGTCCATATTTATAGCCCACGACAACATACCTCTAAACCACTTGGCACTTTGCAAAATGGGAAGGAAAGGTGAACAAAACATGCCACGTCACTAACACAGCCACTTGAATGCTACCAACACCCACCACGCATGATATAAGCTATGTGTAATGCATGCATGTCGAGAATATGCCGAGCGAGGTGAAGTGACAACAAGGTTGGCACATGTTACCTGGCATCCGCGTATGCTCACATGGTATGGCATTGGCATATCCCATGTCTCCATCTCTTACACTTTGTGTGCACCGAGCCAACCATGCAGTCACCCACCCATGCAGCCACCTGGCCACCTACCCACACAACTGCTCACACACTCGCGTGCCCGTGCACCCAGACACCCACCGGTCCACACACCCAGTGACCCACCTACCCAGCCAGCCGCGCACGTGCTAACCCACCTAGTTTTATAACCACGCGTGCACCTAGGCACCCATCCACCCACCCACCAAGGCACCTGCGCAACCCACACACCAATCAGGTAGTAAGGAGGCATTCACCCATCCAATGAGCCAACCACCCAACCACCCAACCACCGAAACACCCAGCCAGCTGGCCCCATATGCACCCCTCCGACCACCCACCCTTGACCCACCCACTAACATCAACCCACTCAACCACTCACTGCCCCCACACCCTTATACCCACTGACCCACCCACACATGCATCAGTTTCTCAGCCAGCCAGCCACCTACCTCACCCCTTACGTGCACAGCCCTTCCCGCGATAGGTGAGACGGTCCCAACCATAAACCCATCCACACATCCATATCTGTGTGCCCACCCGTCCATCTAGTGCCCGTCCCTGGGCCCACCCACCGGCGTACCACACCTAGCAGTCATCTACGTACACATCCACCAGCCACCAACCACCCATGGCCCACCCCACCAACCCACCCACCCACACGCATCCCTAACCAACCAACCACCAACTCGGCACCAAGCCACCACCCTCGAAAACGTGACATTGTTTCACTCACGAATCCAACAACCCACCCACTTCGCAGTCCCCAAAGCTTATCAATCATGCAGCCACCTGGCCATCCGCCTACAACCAACCGGCCCTTGCACTTATCCACCCACCATGACCAGCCATCCACCCACCCACCCTCTCCAACTGCCTGTGCTCCCAGCTACTCGGCCAGCCATTCACCACGGCATCCTCCTTTCAGCCAGCCACCTGCCATGGAACCCACCCACGCCTAGGCATCCCTTGAAGCATCTACAGCCTAACTAAGCCTCCCACGCAAGACTCCCTGGGCAACCAACCAACCAAGTTACCAACCAACCAACCAACCAACCAATCACCCAGCTACACAACCACCTAACCACCTAACCACTCAACAACCCACCAATCACCGAACCACCTAACTACCCAACACCCAAACCAGCCAGGCATGTGCCCGCCCATTCGCCCTCGCATGCCCGCACCATCGCAACCCCCCCCCCACGCCCCGCTCACATAGCGGCAGCCACACACCCAGCCAGCCACCTGCTCAACTCGCGCACGAAGGCAATATCAGCCATGCACGGCCTCACCTTGCATAACTTGAATTGCCTGGGTAATTTGTTTGAGGCAGCTTGCATCTCGTTATCAGTAATTGCAAAGGCTTTTTCTTCACAGTAATGAATGAGCAATAACGTTGGAAACGTTACCCTATCCCTCTTTGAAACAGTCTTTAAGGGGACGTGGCGCGCCGAATATTTTCCGCGCCAAAAAATTCGCGGTACCGTCCGTACGGTGTATAATGTGTGCCCGGACCGCTCAACCCTCGCGGAAGTGGCCATGGCGGCATGCCTTTATGCAATATTAATCGATATGGCACGTAAACAGCTAGAAAAAATGCTTGAATTTCGCAGAAGATTAGTTGATGACCTCATTGCGTGGCGGAAAGTTTACGGTTTGCAATATCGCTAATTTCTCGAACGGCTACGGGCGCGGGGGTCCAGGATATAATTTCTCTTGCGGATCATGAAATTTAATGCAGGTTTACGGCAGCTATTGTGAGGCAACGTAGGCTCTAAAGAGCGATTATGAAGCTAACTTAATGGTGTTGTCGAGTTTGTGCCGAAGCTTCCCGGTTTCTTTTACATTTCCGGCATTCAAGGTAAGAACCTACGCAGGCCTGCGCATGTCGCCTTCGACGTATTCACGGAAGGCGCACCTTCCTTGTTCGCCTGATCAATGGATGATGTCTTTTATTGTTCGAGCTTGCGTGCCAGTTTATGCATGAAACATTTCCACGCAGGCAGGTGCATTAACGTCGGCCTTTCGCCTTTTTTTCGGGCAGTTTCCCTGCAGGAAGCGCTCCATTTCTTTCGGTTGCATCGTCAGATTCCTAGCTATTTCGTGTAGTTTGTGGCTGGCATGCTAAATGCGCCGAGGTCAAGTTGTTGGTAATGTGTTGACATTTGTTTTCCATAATCCTTTGGACGTGACCTTGCTCAGACGCTTTGTTATGTGCCGGATCTGACACGCCTGTTTTAGAACGACATCCGGCATGTGCCTAGAGGCTAACAAGCTGGCATCAGCTTCTTAGCAAATTGCCCTATTGGAAAGGAAGGTGAGAGTGGTTCTTTTGCTGGCCATACTGCATGAGTGGCATTGCATTAGATAGGTGTTTCCATTGCTTTCCTTGAGCTATAACCATTAAGACTTCCCTGCTATGTGTGCAGCAAGGCAAGCTGGATAGGATGTGAATGCTTGGCATACAACATGTATGATTTGCTGCCAAGTTTGCAGGCTGCAGTTGCCTCTATTGCTTGGGCAGTCTTTCTAAGGTTTTTACACGTATACTTGCTGAGTTCTTGGCATAAATTTACATGGTAACCTTGGGCTGAGCTTAGTGTATGCTCTCTTGGTGCGTGTATGCCTAGCGATGGTGTTGCTATGCGCACGCTGGCAAGGCTGGCCATGCTGAGGGCAGGGGAGGGCAGATGAGGTGCCTAGCCTTTTCTTATGTTGTGTGATCGAGTTGGGCATGTTTTTTGGCTTCTTGGATGGAAAACATGATGCCTAGGTGGCCTTATACACAGAAAAACCTCATTTAGCGTATGTTCAGGTTTTAGCACGCCAAACGCAATAACTTGAGCTAGACTTGTCGGAATGACCTGGGACTTGGACCACTGCTGTCCCCCTGTTAGCCGGATTTTCGCTACATTTTGTTGCCTAATCTGAAGTGTTTATGACATGTTTATTCCCAATGTCCGGTAAAAAAAGGGTACTTTTGCGGGGAAATTAATAACTGTTCAAGGTTTTGTCATTTTCATGATGTAAATAGCTCAGCAAGCTACAAACTCAGGGAACTATAGACGCTACATTTTTTTTTGCCAACAAATGAGTGCATGGGCTGGGGCATACATAGCCCTAATTAGCGTCTTTTTCTATTTATAGCGCTATATTGGCGTATATGTGGGGGTAGTACCCCCAACAAGTGCATGGACAACTCACTAGAGATGTTATTTAGTGCCCCCAATCATAATTTAGCATGGTGCAACTGAAATTCAAGTGATATTAGCATGGGTCAAGTTTTAAGTTTTTTGGGGTGCCACCTCCCCTTAAATCACAAAGACAAGGGCAAACATGTGGACAATGTGGCAATAACCACTGCATAATGGCCTTGAGAAAGTCTTATTAATCGAGCTCTCTACCATTTGAGAAGCTGCCTTGCTTTAGCAACGATTCTGGGCCCTCTAGCTCGCTCACCACGCTTAATCTGCGCTTCTTTATGGCTGCCGGGAGATGCGAAGCTTGAGCCCGGCCTGTCGTGGCGAGGACTCGTCTGCTCGACCCATCAAACTCTCGAAAGCGCACTGCCGACTACTTAAAACGATGGCCCCCTTTGCCTTTAATTGTATCTAGCGTAAAAAGAACAACGAACTCGCTTGGAAAACACTGTCGCAAAGAAGAGCTTTATACGGGCATTATTATAAGCAACTTTCGCAGCTTTTACCGCACTTACTGCACATCCGGAAGACCATTAGCAACCTTTGCGCGGAATCTTGGGCACCACTAGGAACTCAGCTGAGAATTGGTTGAGAATTTTTGAGAATTGCTGTTTTTTGGCTGAGAATATCTGAGAATATCTGAGAATTTCTGAGAATGTCTGAGAATATGCTGAGAATATTAGAGAATATCAGAGAATATCTGAGAATTGGCTGAGAATAGCTGAGAATTTCTGAGAATATGCTGAGCATAAGGGGTGAGAATATTTGAGAATAACGGGAATTGGGGATCGAGAATAGTGCACAGGCTGAGAATATTGAGAAAACTGAGAATATTGAGAAAACTGAGAATATTGAGAAAACTGAGAATATTGAGAAAACTGAGAACAACAAGGGACTGAGAATACTGAGAAAATGCAAACCATAGACCTTATGCTAGCAGCGGCAATCTGCCAGCATAAGAATCAGCATTGTTGCAAACAATGCTAGGAGGACAAATTCTTTTATTATCAAAATAGTTAGCCATATAAATGATGACAAATATTCACTGCATTTGCTGACCACCCCGCATTTGCTAGCTGGGCCCATGTATGTAATATGGCCTCCCATTTCCCATCTGACCATGCTGAATTTCTCATCCAATGAATCTGCTACGTTGGAAACATGGCTGTGTTTTTTGGCATTCTACACGAGCCAATCGACCCTGGCATGCAGCGCCCCGGCAACCCATGGCAGTTTTCCGAAATGCGACTACGAATCCTTGCTCCAGGTGCGTTGGCGCTTCGCCGGTGTGCCGCTTTTCTGCTCCACAAACATATACGAAAATCCGGGAAATACAAGGGATGAAAATCATACAGTTCATACATTAGAAAGCCACTACAATACGGTTCATAGGAGCTAACGCGAAATGAGTGAGAATGTTACCCGAGCTGTACCGAGGATTCGCACCGTCGATTCAACAATTGTTGGTTCGTTTTGCGCCATTTGGCGAGCATCGACTGGAGCCTGAACCTAGGTAGCGGGGGGAATCATGCGGGGATGAATTCCGAACCTGACTTTAGCGAAGTCCTACTACATTTTGATTGGTTACACGGTACTACATTTTCGTCACTGAAAATTTTCTCTAGTTGCGTTTGTGTATCGTGCGTTCCGCTGAAATTTTCGTGTTCAGTGACCAGATCACAATTTGATCCGGGCGCAAAATGATTGGCTTTACGGTACGAACCAAAAACGAAATTTTAGTATCTAAGCTCCGCAGCGCTTGCTGAATTTGCCCCGGAAGCCCGGGGGCACTTTCCCCGCTGAAAAAGGTGTCCGCGGAAGCGTATTGTAGTGCAAGCAGTAGCAGCAGCAGCCGTAACTTTAAAAATCAAGAGATGATCCAATGATACGTTATGGATGGGTGACATGGCTGTGAACAGCCTACGCAAAATTCATGATATGCATGCAAAATACACGGCATGGGCAAACATATCTTGAGCTCCTTACTCGTCAACGATTCCCACTTTGTTGGCGTCCAGAGCTTCTGCACCACAAAAACATCACATCCAGAAGGCTAGCATGTAGAAACGAGGAGCTAACCTATGTACCTGTGCACAAAACCCCTACCTTGCTTCCTTGACAATTCCTTGCCTACATAAATGTGGTGGGGTGGCATGCATAAATGGATGTGGTGGGGTGCCCCAATGAAAAATGATACCCATTCACTTCCCCACTGAAAAGTAAGGAACAATAACCTTACCTGCCTGCCCCCGGCCATATCAATCAAAGAATTAAATGAAAGATGCCTCGGGCTGCCGTTCCTCAAAAAAAAAAAAAAACTGATGCCTGCCCCCGACACCCAAAAAAAATTTACCCCCTGCAACCGCTCCCTTGGTACGATTGATGGAATAAATGATTAATAATGCCTCTGCATGCCCTCATTGGAACAGGTATAGCAGATGTCACGAAGAATGCAACAACAAATTTCCCTTGCACACACATTCTTATGTAAACTAAAAAACAACACGAGTACTGTAACCGAAACCAAAATACCTTGAGTGGTGAGGACACCCCGGAAGAGCCCACACTGGCATCATCACTGTCTGTCATCACCAGCATGGCGCCCCATGGCTCTCTCTTGGCGCGTCCAGTCAACCTGCAAAGAAATGGAAACAAGATATCGGAAAACCATTTGATGGCGCTGAATACACAACTCTCACACAACATACTAGCACATTCATAAATTCATTTCATGCAGATCAACGACAATAAAAAAACAAAAAAACTCTGACAACCGCAACTCTGTGAGCACCTACCGATGTTGCTGTCATCGTGTGACTTGACATCGAGGCATCAACATTCCTGTGCCGCTGAACAAGGGCCTTTTGCCTCATTAACAACGCCTCCAGCCTTGCCAATTCCACCTCCGCTTCCGTCAAGGCTGGCGGCTCTGGTGGTTCAGCATAACAGAAAGCAGGCTGCCGCATTGCAGGAAGTGGCGATGTGAAGTTGCACGGCAGCGCCCCCCCCCCCGAGGCAACGGCCCCATCGCCACCCTGGTCCTCAGAAAACCCCATCCTCTCCGCTGTGGCCTTGGCCTTGCAGGCCTCCACCTCCGCTTTGGCCTTGGCCTCCGCCTCCGCTTTGGCCTTGGCCTCCGGCTCCGCTTTGGCCTTGGCCTTTGCATTAGCCTTGGAATCCGGGCCTCCGCTTTGGCCTTGGCTGTGACCTCTGCTGCTCCCCCCTCCGTCTCAGCCTCCCTCCCGTCCTCCGCCTCCTCCCCCTCACTGTCCCCACCCTCCTCGTCTGCCATCCTCTTCTTCTTCTTTTCTTGCTTCTTTAGCTGCATGACGCTCTTCCTCTGCCTTGACCTGGCACTTGGCGTACCACTGGCGGCGCTTGACTTTGCCGTAGTTGACGAGGTCATCCTGGACAACATTGTCCAGGACCACCCAGGCATGCAGCTCCTTGCTATCTCCACCCTGCGGCAAACTGTCCAGGGGAGCATTGTAGACAGCTGTCTGCCCGGAATAATCCACAAACTTGATTTCCCACGGACTTTTTCTTTTCCGTGGATTGTGCGCTTGTATGTTGCCGATCTCCCAAATGATCAAGCTCGGCTCGTCCGGCAGAACCAGAAGGTAGCGCTGGGCCACAAAAAGGCCAACCTCTGGTTGTGCCGGTGGATCCCGCGCCGTGGCCTTGGTAGAAAGCGCACCAAGAAAATGTTGCAGGCCCAGGTCAAGAGGGGGGGAGCCTTCTGCCTGCTTGGCTGCCTTCTTGCCCCCTTTCTGGGCCGCCAGGTTGCCTGCCTTGTCGCCCGCCACCTCGCCTGCCACCTCACTCGCCTTGCCGTCTGCCTTCTTTCCCCCCACCTCGCCCACCTTCTTTGCCCCCGTCCCGGCCACCTTCTTTTCCGCCATCTCCCCCGCCGTCTCGCCCATCTTCTTTCGCACCTTGTCACTCTCACCCCCCTCCTTGCGGGCAGAATTTTCCACCTTCTTCACGGCCGGTACAAAAGCAGCCTTGGCAGATGGACCATCTTGGACTGCAATGAGGCACTCCTTCGCTTTGCTAGCAGCAAAGGCTGCTGGCGGGAGTGGTGGCGTGATGAAAATAGTGGGCCCCGCGGCTGATTTCTGCATCAACGGCTGAGCTGGGGGCCCTGCGGTGGCCGCTGCAGCCCTCCGCATTTACGTCTCCGCCAGCTCGCGCTCGAGCCTTTCGATGTGGTCGTCCTGCGTCGTTTGGATGTCCATCGGATTGATCTCGTCGGTCTGCACTTAAGAGAGCATTGTTACGAAATGAAGGGGAGTTAATGCTTCAGCGAGTACACTGAGGGGCCGGGTACACTGACGCATTGGTAGTTTCATTAAATAATTATGACACTGGCGGCGCTGGCCACCTGCAAACGATAAATAAAACAAAAGATGTTCGAATAGCTAAATTTACCTTGGCGGCATTCTCGAAAGCGACGATGTTCGTCAGGGAACTCAGAGGCTGCCGGCTGCTGCCGGTGGGCGAGTCGGCATTGACTGTGCTGACGCGCTCTTTCGCTTGCTTTTTCCTCATCTTCCGTGGGGGACCCGCGGCCTCATTGTCGTCATCGTCACTAGGACTCTTCAAATCCTTGTCCTTGTGGTTTGAGAGGTATCGGGACCACTGCGTCTCAATGTACTGGGCGGCTGTCTCCTGTTTTGGTTCGAGGGGCGTTTGTTTCCGATTTCCCATTACAATTCGTTCAAGTGGCCCGCCGGAGCGGCTGTACAATTTTTCCCAGTGAGCGCGCTGCCAAGTGTACTTGTGGGCAAATTTTTAGGTGCCCCGTCACTTCGAGGTACTAAAAATTAGGCTACGGTACGAATTCAGCGAATTTCAGCGAATTTTCAGTCGAACCAAAGGAAGTGACGCCAACTACCAAAAAGTTTCCGTTACGAATTTTCAGCCCAACACTCGCGCAAAATGAAGTGACGGCAACTACCAAAAAGTTTCCGTTACGAATTTTCACTCCCACACGTTTGCACAAAAGGAAGTGACGGCAACTACCAAAAAAATTCCGTTACGAATTTAATTTCAGTCCCACACTTCGCGCAAATTTTAGTAGGGCTGCACGCAAGCTACCTTTCAAAATTTTGCGCTAGTATGGAACGCATTTCATTCGTCTGGAGGAACGCTGCCCGCCAACTACCCCCGTTCAGAAAGTTCCGCCGAAATTTACCCGAGATTTGGAAATCTGAACGTCCGCGCAAATTTTAGTAGGGCTGCACGCAAGCTACCTTTCAAAATTTTGCGCAAGTATGGAACGCAATTCATTCGTCCGGAGGAATGCTGCTCGTCAACTGCCCCCGTTCAGAAAGTTGCGCCGAACTTTACTTGAGATTTGGAAATCTGAACGTGCGGTTGGAGTTTCGCGGGGAAACCCAAGTTCCCAAGTAATTCACCAATGACGCGCTTCGAACACTTGCCCGCTAAAACCTAAGCAGCCGCTCCGCCTGGCCACTTAAACGAAACTTGATGTGTCTTGAACTTTTCTAGACTGACTGCATAAGTAGCTTTTGCAGCCTGAAACTCTTGCGCTGCCAGCGCCCCAGCCCAAGGACAAATTACGAGCAAACGGGCAACGCAGGCCTGGAAATGCTCCTCGTCCTGGTATTTTCTAACAATCCCCATCGCGAGATAACGCTCGCTCAGGACGGCGATGTGCTTGCGCAGCGTTGACTGATATTGTTTGGGACTGAGGCAAAGTATGGGCTGCCCCTCCTCCAAGAACTTGTTCTGCAAGAATCGCTTCTTCACCTCGTTGGAAGCTACCTGGACAGGCTGCGGATGATGTTTGCCCATCCTGGAATCACAATCTCACGAGCACAGCGTCAGAATCACCATCTCACGATCAAATCTCCTTCCTCTGTGCATGCTTTCAGGTTCACTTTGTTTGAGAAGGCACCAGAACTTGTTTATTGCAAAATTATATGCTTAAGCCGCCTGCAGGCCTTGGTAGACCGAGAGACTGGCAAATTGTGCGCAAGTCCCAGGCGGCTGCCACCATGTAACCAGTGTAAGCTCGTACGTTATACGCGTTATGCGGTCACGGTGGAGTATAATGTATAATACGGTATAATACGGTATAATGACAATAATACGATATTATACGTTATCGTACGGACACACTCAGAATACTCTGATTTTACACATTTTAAGACACCCACCATCAATCCACATGTTTTTAACACTGTTTTGGACATAATCCAAGGTTGCCCTACCCTCGGCTATACTCTATACGGTGGACATTGTGGACACGATCGATGTATTGCATGTAATACTGAGAATGTAAACGTGCGCATGCATAATTGTGTGTATGTGTGTATATATGTGGCTTTATATTGGTTATGTTTACTTGGGTGCCTTCACTTTGATGCAAGTAATCATATATTTTAATATATATATGCTGACTCGGGCCATGGCTGACATCATGCTCCGCCGTAGGCGGGCTGATTTTGCGGTGCAGCAGGGCTATTAGGTTCCTCCCGTTAGGCGTTTCCATTGGTCTTATCGTAGTATAGAGCTTTGACATGGCTCTGTATATAGGTTTATAGCTGGGCGTTTGCTTTGGTTTGAGTGATTTCACTCTGCTGTAAGTAATTATATTTTTAATATATATGTGGCTGTGCATGCACGCAAATACTACAGTAGTATACAATTAATGCATGTAGTATGTTTGCATGGTGCGATGCTATGTGAATATACTGAGCTGCATGTGACTACAGGTGTGTGACTCGTGGTGTGCATTAATTAATTAATTAACTGAATTAATTAATATTAATTAATCTCGTGTCCCCGTTGGGGGACCACGGAGGCTAAACAGGCGGGGATGTGATAAGTAACTCACATATTCTCACCTTCCATACAACAACCTTGTTTTCCAGCAGGCTGAAGAGCATGACAGGCGTCTATGAGCTCGCCAGCTCCTTGCAACGGTGATGCCGCTCCCAGGCAGCTAGGGTCCTTGACTACGCAATATAGAATGTCTACCGTGTGAAAACCTCCATATAGGAAGCGTAGCAAAGCCAGATAACTGCCCGATCAATTCTGGGTAGCTTTAGGAAGCATGGCATACGCAGCGTAAGGAAAACCATTGAAAGCTGCGGAAAATCTGATAGCACAACTGCAACAAGTGGAGAACAAAATAGCAAGAAAAACCCAGAAACGGCGCAAAAAGTTTCATGCCAGGTTCATTAAGAGCGCAAACAGACTGGGCGGTGACATGCGGCAAATCAACGTACCACGGCCGGCATTATTTCCTACCCAGGCGCGGAGAAAAGCCAGCCAGCCATGGATGGATTAACCGCGGATCGCGCAGGCCTGAACGAAATCATTTTAGAAATGACAGGAAATGGCCGCAGATCGAAGATGCTTAGGTTATTTTCATGGTGTCCGTTACTAAACGGCTCTTGCTGCATCAAAATAACCCACGAATATCGAGTTCTACCGTCGCAGGCACACATGCTAGATTATTCATCGCGGCCAAATTGTTGGATGAGACCCCCGTGCAAATCTGTACCAACAAAGGCAGCGAATTTGCAAATAGTGCAGATCTTGCTATGATGAAACATCATAATAGAACATCACTTTTAACCATCGGCTTAATTTTTTCGCCTGTCGCCCGCCGGATTAGCCATATTTTAACAGAACGCACGTCGCCATGGCCACCTCCGCACGGTGCGCGCACTGTGCACCACAATTTCAAAATAAGATCGTGTCGAATTGTGAAAGTTCAGACGGGTCAGTACTTAGTAGAGATACGAAATCTGTGGCTTCAAATCGTTGCCCTGTCGTTCTGTCATCCTAGCCGCGCAAAACGTAAAAAAACCGCGGAAAATACGGCATTATACGGTATTATACATCATTATGCGTCATTATGCGCTAAAACGCATTACGTATGAAAAATTACGCGCTTAAAACCAGCGCATAACGTATTATACCGTATAATACCGTATTATACGGCGTATGATCTTACACTGCATATAACACCCCCAGAGACAACAAACAAACAAACAAACAAAAGAGGGTGGGTGGGTGGGGAAAACTGATAAAGCATGCGCCGCCATGTCTTCCTCAATAAATTGGCTGCATTGCATGCGCACGGTGACGAATGCAAGTCCGGTACAGTACTGGCGCGGCGCCCAGGTGCCACTGACCAGTTGTACTACAAAGAACCCACTTGTACTGATTCTTTCGACATTGTACTACGTTTAGTCACTGTCTACTTCAACCCAGGTGGTCAAACCACCTCCTAGGCAGGTTGTGCTCCACCTGAACGGATCTTTACTAGCCTGAGCTAGTTTGAACTAGTTTGAAGTAGATTGTACTACCCTGTAGTACCAATGAAGTACTTTGAACTACATCCAAGTACTTGGAAGCAGTCCAGAGGTCACTTGCAGGGACTTTCACCCTTTCCATGAGCATTTCTCGCAGATCAGCCATGAGGCAGCGGCACCGACTTGCACTCCGCTCCCCTTAGTCGCAAATCAGGGAATCCAGATCGTAAGATCAACCATCCTCTGTGCATGCTTTCAGGTTCACTTTGTTTGAGAAGGCACCAGAACTTGTTTATTGCAAAATTATATGCTTAAGCCGCTTGCAGGCCTTGGTAGACCGAGAGACTGGGAAATTGTGCGCAAGTCCCAGGCGGCTGCCACCATATAACACCCGCATCTCCAACCTGGCCGTCCCCGGCCGCATCTGGAGTGGTTGTAGAGGGGGAAGCCCTAGCTTGGCTGCTAGAGTGCGCCTCCCCTGCACCTGTCAACGCAGGTACCCGCAGAGCCCTAGTGTATCCACTAGAGTGCGCCCCGCCGGCTCTGTCCAAGGCAGGATACGGTCGAAGTTGAGCCAAACCGGAAATCAGGATGATGGCGCGACGCCCAAAACCAGCAGGGCCCCAGCGTGTCCACTGGAGTGCGCCCTGCCGACTCCTCCAACGGAGCTGCATCGTTTTATACTGCGCCCCCCGGCCTAGACCGGGGCAGGCGCATCCCCACACTTGCTACTGCCAGTGTGAACTCCACTGAGCGGGGGGGAACTCCTCAGCCAGCAACCACACCCACCGCGGCACTTGCACCGCTAGAGCACGGTGCAGGCCCACGTAGTGGTCCACCGACTTGAACTGGCGCCAACGCCCGCGCTTCTGGATGTCTGGGAGTGAAACGCCCTGCAGGTAGTCGTACGTTGCCCCACCATGTCGCATGGAGTAGGGCGGAAACATCCCCCGCAGGCCCAGAACATCCCACGCCGCGTGCCACCGACGAGAGAACTGGCTGTAGTTGAGGCTCCCAAACAAGGGCTCCTCGGGCTCCCGCCCAGCGCACAGGCGCTCGAGCACGTACAGCGAGAGGGGTCCTGCACCACCACCGCCTGTGCACCCCCCTTGGCTGTCTTGGGATCCCGCAGAAGAAGCGCGCCCAGTCCCGCTGCCCCAGGCGACGGTCGCCGCGCAGCGCCACGTCCCCCACTCGGAGCTTGAAGGCCTCCCCGATGCGCAGGTATTGCTGGAAAGTGATGACGCACACGGCTGCTGCCATGGGCGCCCCCTGCCAGCGGAGGATCTGCACCACCAGGTAGAGCAGCTCCCACGGCACCGGATTGGGGCTATGCGTTTGCACGCGTCGCTGCCACCCGTACAGGAGCCGGCGGGCCTCGCGCCACCCCTGCACTTGGCTGGGGTAGTACAGTTGCAGCCCACACAGCGCCCTCATGCACATGGAACGCCCTGCTCCCCCTCCATCCTCGTAGACAGACACGAGCCACTCGCAGAACACGCTCTCCGCTTCCTCCGGCGGTACAGCACCATAGGGCTCAGCCCACAGGAGGTACGCGATCACTGCGCGATGGTAGCTGCGCAGGGTCGCGGGCAGCACGGTGCTCTCCAGCAGTTCCTGCCGCCCTCCCGGCCCCGGGTTACTCTCCACATCGCCATCGGCGGTAAGGTCCCGCACCCACCGGCCCCGGCTGGGCGCGTCAGCGGGGTTTCGCTCCGAGCGGATGTACACCCAGTGGTACCTGGTGTTGCTGGCACAGCCCAGGGCGGCAGCGCGGCGGCACCACGTGTTGAGGCGGTAAGATGATGACCGCCCCTTCACCACTGCGCCCACAACGGCGGTGTTATCCACCAGCCGTACGTGCCGTCGCCCCCACCGCGCCCGCGTGCGCAGCCCCCACTCCAGGCTCTGCACGGCTGCGCGCGCCTCTTTCTCATTGATGTGCGCCCCCGCGTCCCTCCACCGGTGTTTCACCGCCACACGCCAGCGGGCGGTCGCCACCGCCCGATGTTCCCTCTCCCCCGTTCGCTCCACACCGACCTCTTCCGACCCGACACACAGAGTCTTCCACCCCTTCATTTCGCGGCAGTTGGACAAAGCCTTCACGTCTGCCTCTGCCAGACGGGCGTACACCACACCGGAGCCCCGGCTCGACGCGTCACTGGCCACGACGGTGGTGTCCAGCGGCTGGTTGCGCTGCGCATGCACCAGCGGAGCCAGGCAGACAGCCGCCCAGAGCTCCCGGCGCACACTTGCCCAGAGTTGGAAGCGTCCTCCCTTGCGGAGGGCCAGCACTTGGTGGAGCATCCTGTAGGCGTGGAACCAGGTGCTTAGCAGACTCCTGCGAAGCAGCTGGATCCATACCCAGCGTCCCAGTAGGGAGGCCAACTCATGGTAGCTTGCTCGTCCCCGGGCCAGCACCGCCTCGGTGTCGTGGACCAGGAAGGCCAGTCGCTTCGCCGACGGCCACAAGCTCCCATCTTGGTGAAACTCGATGCCCAGGATCTCCACAGCTTGACCTTCCCGCGCCCGCTCGACCTTTTTCTCATTCACCACCAGGCCAGCTGGCGCGTAGCACTCGGTGCATGCGCGGTCCAGCAGCGCGTTCGCCTCCGCTGCGCTGCGCGCGTGTGTGGTGCCCAGGTCGTCGATCATGACCAACTGCGCCGGCCGAGGAGGGTCCTCGGGCAGCAGCTGCCAGTCAAGTTCGGCGGCCCCCACCAACTCCATCCACTCCCGTCCTCCCTCACGCACTGTGCGCACCCCGAGCTGATGCATCGGGACGCTCACACTCAGCCCGGGGTTCAGCTTCCCCGGCCCGAACAGGGTCTGCATGTGCGCCACCTGCGCCAGCAGGACCGAGTGAGACCACCCCATCACCAGAACACGGAACCTGGGATAGAGCCGGCGGCGCTCCCGGCGCTCCCTGGCTGGCCGACCTCGTCCGACCAGACTGGGGGCAGCGCGAACCACTCCCGCCACTCCGTTGGCACGGAGAAGCGGTAGTAGTACGTCTCCAGGTCCGTTTTGCTCGAGTAGCTGGGCGCGCCCCCTGCCATCTCGGCCACCGCCCCCACATCTGGCAGGTAACAGCCGCCAGGGGTGAGGAACTTGTCGTTGCTCTGCACCATGTTGCAGATGAGTCGCTGGCGCTGGGCTGACGGGTCCACCACCCCTGGATCGCGCTTGGGCACGCCGAACAGGCCGTTGGTGACCGGGGGCTCCTCCTCGCTGTACTCTGTCATCCCGGTCTCCGCCAGCCGCACGCTCAGGCGCGCGTACTCTGTGTCGCTCGCACAGCCATGCGTCACTCGCCGTCGACGCCCTGGCTGCACTACCTCCTCCTCCCTCAAAATATTTTTTATGTTGCCATATACCTCCCTCCACTGGGGGGGAGGCAGTCCATCAGCGGCACGCTGCCCGCCACTCCGCCCGCGGGCAGCGCAAGTCTCTCTGGGACAATCATTTCATATTGCCCGTCGGGCCCATAGGGCCCAGACTCAACGTCATGCACCAGGTCCTCTGCCGCTACGGCTCTCAGCCGGCGCTCATGGACCTGGGCGGCAATCTCCAGCCCTTGTAGGGCCGCCTGCTGGGCAGCGGTGCAGGGAGCCGTTGCCGTCGCCCCGCTAGTGCCGCGCCCTGGGGGCCGCCGGCAGGCGTGGCCATTGCTGGCCCCGCCCCACACCCGGCCGCCCCCACAGGCGGTTCCCGTGTCCCCCCCCACATCCAGTTCAGGCCTTCCACGAGCCGGACCATGAGCAGCAAGCGCGCCCGCCGCCGCGTGGCTCGCTGCAGCCTGCGTCGTGAGCGCAGGCGGGACCGGTCGAGGGGCTAGACGGCCGGAACTGGGAGGGGGAACACGCCGCGCCCCCTCACTTCTGCTTGTTGCTGGCGGAGGAGGAGGCCACCGCCCCCCCATCCACCTTGGCCAGCACCGCCGCACTGACCCGCGCGTCGTGCTCCTTCTTGGCGGCCTTGAGAGCCCGTCGCGCCACCCTCGTCCGCTGGCTGCCGCTCTCCACCACCGGCAGCACGAAGGCGGCCTGGGCGACCCACGCGCCCTGGCCCCGCTCGCTCTCCACCACCATGAGTGACTCCACGATGCGTGCAAAGTACTCCATGCACGCGAGCTCGGTCACCGCCGTGACTCCCAGCTCCTTCACCGCCACGTCCAGGGCGTGGCACAGGTTGACCGCGATGTCCATGCGCTCGCGACTCTGCCACCCGCTGGTCTGGCCTGGCCCACGGATGAACATGGGCTTCAGGCCCTCCAGCCGGGCCCGCAGACTGCCCCCGTACCGGTCCTTGGCCGTTTGCAGGTACTCGGGCAGCACCCGCAGCTTGTACCGGTAGTCCTCCACCTCCCAAGGGATGCTGGTGGCAGTCCCCGGCAGGGCGACCCCCTTGGTCATGGGCACAGCCAACACCTGGCCGCTCGCTGGGTCGGCGCGACCCGGTAGGCGGTCCCTGCGGCGCCGGCTGCTGCTGCGCCGGCCCGAGTCGCTGCTGCTGTCGCTGCTGCTGCTGCCGCTGCTGCTGCTGCTGCTGCTGCTGCTGCTGCTGCAACGGCACGTGCGATGGCAGCACTTGGGACACTTGGCTGCCTTGGCTCGCGCCGGTGCTGGGGCCACTGGTTTGGCGCCGGGCAGGATTGTCCCACCCCCCCGCGCCCCTTGCTGGGCCGCTGGGTGTGAGCTGTGCAAGGGATACCCCTCTGCAGGCTCCTTGTCCCCCGCCACGGACGCGGGGGCCGTCACCCATCCCCCCTGGCCGCCCCGGGGCTCTTCCCCAGTGCCTGGGCCTCCAGCCCCCGGCCACCCGGCTCCCCAGTCCTCTGTGCATGCTTTCAGGTTCACTTTGTTTGAGAAGGCACCAGAACTTGTTTATTGCAAAATTATATGCTTAAGCCGCTTGCAGGCCTTGGTAGACCGAGAGACTGGCAAATTGTGCGCAAGTCCCAGGCGGCTACCACCATACAACACCCCCAGAGACAACAAACGAACAAACAAACAAAAGAGGGTGGGTGGGTGGGGAAAACTGATAAAGCATGCGCCGCCATGTCTTCCTCAATAAATTGGCTGCATTGCATGCGCACGGTGACGGATGCAAGTCCGGTACAGTACTGGCGCGGCGCCCAGGTGCCACTGACCAGTTGTACTACAAAGAACCCATTTGTACTGATTCTTTCGACATTGTACTACGTTTAGTCACTGTCTACTTCAACCCAGGTGGTCATACCACCTCCTAGGCAGGTTGTGCTACACCTGAACGAATCTTTACTAGCCTGAGCTAGTTTGAACTAGTTTGAAGTAGATTGTACTACCCTGTAGTACCAATGAAGTACTTTGAACCACTTCCAAATACTTGGAAGCAGTCCAGAGGTCATTTGCAGGGACTTTCACCCTTTCCAGGAGCATTTCTCGCAGATCAGCCATGAGGCAGCGGCACCGACTCGCACTCCGCTCCCCTTAGTCGCAAATCAGGGAATCCAGATCGTAAGATCAACCATCCTCTGTGCATGCTTTCAGGTTCACTTTGTTTGAGAAGGCACCAGAACTTGTTTATTGCAAAATTATATGCTTAAGCCGCTTGCAGGCCTTGGTAGACCGAGAGACTGGCAAATTGTGCGCAAGTCCCAGGCGGCTGCCACCATATAACACCCGCATCTCCAACCTGGCCGTCCCCGGCCGCATCTGGAGTGGTTGTAGAGGGGGAAGCCCTAGCGTGGCTGCTAGAGTGCGCCTCCCCTGCACCTGTCAACGCAGGTACCCGCAGAGCCCTAGTGTATCCACTAGAGTGCGCCCCGCCGGCTCTGTCCAAGGCAGGATACGGTCGAAGTTGAGCCAAACCGGAAATCAGGATGATGGCGCGACGCCCAAAACCAGCAGGGCCCCAGCGTGTCCACTGGAGTGCGCCCTGCCGACTCCTCCAACGGAGCTGCTTCGTTTTATACTGCCCCCCCCGGCCTAGACCGGGGCAGGCGCATCCCCACACTTGCTACTGCCAGTGTGAACTCCACTGAGCGGGGGGAACTCCTCAGCCAGCAACCACACCCACCGCGGCACTTGCACCGCTAGAGCACGGTGCAGGCCCACGTAGTGGTCCACCGACTTGAACTGGCGCCAACGCCCGCGCTTCTGGATGTCTAGGAGTGAAACGCCCTGCAGGTAGTCGTACGTTGCCCCACCATGTCGCATGGAGTAGGGCGGAAACATCCCCCGCAGGCCCAGAACATCCCACGCCGCGTGCCACCGACGAGAGAACTGGCTGTAGTTGAGGCTCCCAAACAAGGGCTCCTCGGGCTCCCGCCCAGCGCACAGGCGCTCGAGCACGTACAGCGAGAGGGGATCCTGCACCACCACCGCCTGTGCACCCCCCTTGGCTGTCTTGGGATCCCGCAGAAGAAGCGCGCCCAGTCCCCACTGCCCCAGGCGACGGTCGCCGCGCAGTGCCACGTCCCCCACTCGGAGCTTGAAGGCCTCCCCGATGCGCAGGTATTGCTGGAAAGTGATGACGCACACGGCTGCTGCCATATGGGCGCCCCCTGCCAGCGGAGGATCTGCACCACCAGGTAGAGCAGCTCCCACGGCACCGGATTGGGGCTATGGGTTTGCACGCGTCGCTGCCACCCGTACAGGAGCCGGCGGGCCTCGCGCCACCCCTGCACTTGGCTGGGGTAGTACAGTTGCAGCCCACACAGCGCCCTCATGCACATGGAACGCCCTGCTCCCCCTCCATCCTCGTAGACAGACACGAGCCACTCGCAGAACACGCTCTCCGCTTCCTCCGGCGGTACAGCGCCATAGGGCTCAGCCCACAGGAGGTACGCGATCACTGCGCGATGGTAGCTGCGCAGGGTCGCGGGCAGCACGGTGCTCTCCAGCAGTTCCTGCCGCCCTCCCGGCCCCGGGTTACTCTCCACATCGCCATCGGCGGTAAGGTCCCGCACCCACCGGCCCCGGCTGGGCGCGTCAGCGGGGTTTCGCTCCGAGCGGATGTACACCCAGTGGTACCTGGTGTTGCTGGCACAGCCCAGGGCGGCAGCGCGGCGGCACCACGTGTTGAGGCGGTAAGATGATGACCGCCCCTTCACCACTGCGCCCACAACGGCGGTGTTATCCACCAGCCGTACGTGCCGTCGCCCCCACCGCGCCCGCGTGCGCAGCCCCCACTCCAGGCTCTGCACGGCTGCGCGCGCCTCTTTCTCATTGATGTGCGCCCCCGCGTCCCTCCACCGGTGTTTCACCGCCACACGCCAGCGGGCGGTCGCCACCGCCCGATGTTCCCTCTCCCCCGTTCGCTCCACACCGACCTCTTCCGACCCGACACACAGAGTCTTCCACCCCTTCATTTCGCGGCAGTTGGACAAAGCCTTCACGTCTGCCTCTGCCAGACGGGCGTACACCACACCGGAGCCCCGGCTCGACGCGTCACTGGCCACGACGGTGGTGTCCAGCGGCTGGTTGCGCTGCGCATGCACCAGGGGAGCCAGGCAGACAGCCGCCCAGAGCTCCCGGCGCACACTTGCCCAGAGTTGGAAGCGTCCTCCCTTGCGGAGGGCCAGCACTTGGTGGAGCATCCTGTAGGCGTGGAACCAGGTGCTTAGCAGACTCCTGCGAAGCAGCTGGATCCATACCCAGCGTCCCAGTAGGGAGGCCAACTCATGGTAGCTTGCACGTCCCCGGGCCAGCACCGCCTCGGTGTCGTGGACCAGGAAGGCCAGTCGCTTCGCCGACGGCCACAAGCTCCCATCTTGGTGAAACTCGATGCCCAGGATCTCCACAGCTTGACCTTCCCGCGCCCGCTCGACCTTTTTCTCATTCACCACCAGGCCAGCTGGCGCGTAGCACTCGGTGCATGCGCGGTCCAACAGCGCGTTCGCCTCCGCTGCGCTGCGCACGTGTGTGGTGCCCAGGTCGTCGATCATGACCAACTGCGCCGGCCGAGGAGGGTCCTCGGGCAGCAGCTGCCAGTCAAGTTCGGCGGCCCCCACCAACTCCATCCACTCCCGTCCTCCCTCACGCACTGTGCGCACCCCGAGCTGATGCATCGGGACGCTCACACTCAGCCCGGGGTTCAGCTTCCCCGGCCCGAACAGGGTCTGCATGTGCGCCACCTGCGCCAGCAGGACCGAGTGAGACCACCCCATCACCAGAACACGGAACCTGGGATAGAGCCGGCGGCGCTCCCCGAGCCGGCGGCGCTCCCTGGGCTGGCCGACCTCGTCCGACCAGACTGGGGGCAGCGCGAACCACTCCCGCCACTCCGTTGGCACGGAGAAGCGGTAGTAGTACGTCTCCAGGTCCGTTTTGCTCGAGTAGCTGGGCGCGCCCCCTGCCATCTCGGCCACCGCCCCCACATCTGGCAGGTAACAGCCGCCAGGGGTGAGGAACTTGTCGTTGCTCTGCACCATGTTGCAGATGAGTCGCTGGCGCTGGGCTGACGGGTCCACCACCCCTGGATCGCGCTTGGGCACGCCGAACAGGCCGTTGGTGACCGGGGGCTCCTCCTCGCTGTATTCTGTCATCCCGGTCTCCGCCAGCCGCACGCTCAGGCGTGCGTACTCTGTGTCGCTCGCACAGCCATGCGTCACTCGCCGTCGACGCCCTGGCTGCACTACCTCCTCCTCCCTCAAAATATTTTTTATGTTGCCATATACCTCCCTCCACTGGGGGGGGAGGCAGTCCATCAGCGGCACGCTGCCCGCCACTCCGCCCGCGGGCAGCGCAAGTCTCTCTGGGACAATCATTTCATATTGCCCGTCAGGCCCATAGGGCCCAGACTCAACGTCATGCACCAGGTCCTCTGCCGCTACGGCTCTCAGCCGGCGCTCATGGACCTGGGCGGCAATCTCCAGCCCTTGTAGGGCCGCCTGCTGGGCAGCGGTGCAGGGAGCCGTTGCCGTCGCCCCGCTAGTGCCGCGCCCTGGGGGCCCGCCGGCAGGCGTGGCCATTGCTGGCCCCGCCCCACACCCGGCCGCCCCCACAGGCGGTTCCCGTGTCCCCCCCCACATCCAGTTCAGGCCTTCCACGAGCCGGACCATGAGCAGCAAGCGTAAAAAACTGATAAAGCATGCGCCGCCATGTCTTCCTCAATAAATTGGCTGCATTGCATGCGCACGGTGACGGATGCAAGTCCGGTACAGTACTGGCGCGGCGCCCAGGTGCCACTGACCAGTTGTACTACAAAGAACCCATTTGTACTGATTCTTTCGACATTGTACTACGTTTAGTCACTGTCTACTTCAACCCAGGTGGTCATACCACCTCCTAGGCAGGTTGTGCTACACCTGAACGAATCTTTACTAGCCTGAGCTAGTTTGAACTAGTTTGAAGTAGATTGTACTACCCTGTAGTACCACTGAAGTACTTTGAACCACTTCCAAGTACTTGGAAGCAGTCCATAGGTCATTTGCAGGGACTTTCACCCTTTCCATGAGCATTTCTCGCAGATCAGCCATGAGGCAGCGGCACCGACTTGCACTCCGCTCCCCTTGGTCGCAAATCAGGGAATCCAGATCGTAAGATCAACCATACCCCGGGGGGGGGGCAGGCACCCAGTAACCGCCCCCTGGCACTGCTCCTTCCCCTGCCCCACTGGTGTACCCCCATGGAGGGGCGACCCCCGTGGCGTGCAGGCCACCAGCCCACAGTGGGGCTATCCCGGGGTGGGTTTGAGGGGTGTGCCCACCCGGCACTCGCAGTGCAGGGCCCAATGGGGGGTGCCCTCCTCCCTGCAAGCCGGCAGGGCCCCCCCCCAACCCCCCCGCACCCATCACCCCCTGTCCACCCATGACGGCGCCCATGCAGGCCATCATGGCGGGGTCCATGGCCAACAGGTGGGCCCCCGCAGCCCCTCCCTTGCCACCGCTGCGCCCCCCCCCCACAGTTGGGGCCGTACCCCCTACCCCCTTTCCCCTGGCCCCTCCAGCCACCAGGGGGGTGCCTCCCACCACCTTCCCTCGCCCAGCAAATGGCGTGGCACCTCTGCCAACAGTCTCCCCACCCGCTGGGAGACCTGTGCCAGTCTCCTGAGCCGATCCCCTACCAACCATTAAGCACGCAAAATGTACTTCGCACCGAAGTTTGTCTTTTTATGCTGAAAATTGTCATGCATGATGTTTGCATCCAAAATAGACCTCGTACAAAGTTTGGTATCGATCGGACGTAATCTTGGTGACATTTGCTAGCAATAAAGGTACATTTTTGTCATTTTAAATTAAATTAAATAGTAATAAATAGGAAACAGTACTAAATCACGTCAAACCATCGTGGATATTTGCAAGGAATCTAATTACCACTAGAATAGACCATGCACAAAGTTTGGGGTCAATCTGAACTCAAAATAGTGACGTTTGCTAGCATAAATACTGCATTTTTTTGCCATTTTCAAGCATTTTGCTCAGTGTAAGCTACTAAACAATATCAAACTACGTCATAAAGCTATGAAATATTGGAAGCAACCTAAACACCACTAGATTAGACCATGGGCCAAGTTTGGGCTCAGTTTGATGTCAAAATAGTGACGTTTGCTAGCATAAATAGTGCATTTTTTGCCATTTTCAAGCATTTTGCTCAGTGTAAGCTACTAAGCAATATCAAACTATGTTAGAAAGCTATGAAATGTTGGAAGCAACCTAAACACCACTAGATTAGGCCATGCGACGGCAACGGCTCCCTGCACCACTGCCCAGCAGGCGGCCCTACAAGGGCTGGAGATTGCCGCCCAGGTCCATGAGCGCCGGCTGAGAGCCGTAGCGGCAGAGGACCTGGTGCATGACGTTGAGTCTGGGCCCTATGGGCCCGACGGGCAATATGAAATGATTGTCCCAGAGAGACTTGCGCTGCCCGCCACTCCGCCCGCGGGCAGCGCAAGTCTCTCCGGGGCAATTATTTCATATTGCCCGTCGGGCCCATAGGGCCCAGACTCAACGTCATGCACCAGGTCCTCTGCCGCTACGGCTCTCAGTCGGCGCTCATGGACCTGGGCGGCAATCTCCAGCCCTTGTAGGGCTGCCTGCTGGGCCGCAGTGCAGGGGGTCACTAAGGACACCCCGCTGGTACCGCAACCCGCGGGCTCCTGGGCAACAGGTGCGGGCAAAGCCATCCGCATGCCACCGACAGGACCCGTTTCAGGCGGTTCCTGTGCTCCCCTCCACAACCAGTTGAGGCCATCCACGATTCGCGCGCTGCGCAGGAGCAGGGCCCGCCGCCGCATGGCCCGCTGATACCTACGTCGGGACCGTAGGCGCGCGCGGTCGAGGGGCTTGATGGCCACCTCTGGGAGGGGGAACACACCTCGCCCTCTCACTTCTTCTGGGAAGAGCCCGCCACTCCTCCCTCCGCCTTGTCCTCCTTTCCTCGCGCCGACGCCAACGCATCGCGCTCCTTCTTGTGTGCCCGCAGCGCTCGTCGAGCCGCCCGCGTGCGGACACCCCTGCCGGCCGGTAGGGCAGCATGTACCCGGACGCGTTCCAAGACCCGCTGGTCTCCACCAGCAGGAGAGCCTCCACGCAGAGCGCCAGGTACTCCACGCCCGCCAGCTCGCTGCACACGTTGGGACTGAGCTCCTTGTTGAGCGTATCCCAGACGTGGCACAGGTTCTGGGCCAGCTCCATCCTCTCCTTGGATGCCCACCCAAGTCCCGTCCCCTCCTTCTGCTGGCGCAGCACGGGGGCCCTTTGCACGTTCAGCCAGGCCACCATGTTGCCGTTGTGGCCCTGTATGGCGGTCTCCATGTGCTTGGGGGCCGTGCGCTGGTGGTACTTGTGGTCTTCCACGTCCCACACCATGCTGAGCGCCCGCCCCGCCGGCAGGTACTCGAGCAGGTTGACCCCGCGGGTAACTGGCAGGTCGGTCAACCTCCCACCTGTGCCCCGGCCACCCGCGCGCCCTCGCCCGCTCCCCTCCGAGTCGCTGCTCGTGCTGTCGCTGGACGTGCACCGGCAGTGCCGATGCCCGCACTCGCGGCACTTGGACCGCTTGCTCTCCCGTTTCCTCTGCCCACCTTGGGCTGCTGCGAGCGCCATGTGGTACGGGGTTCCAACTGCTGGCACCCAGGTACCGTACGCGGTACCCGCTGGTGGGTAGGGCTGAGGCCAGGCTGCACCCATCTGCCCTGGGTAGGCGTACGCTGGGCCCTGCGTTCTTTCCACGCCTGTCGGTGTGCCCGGGTACCCATGGGGCCCGCTTGTCCACCCGGCAGGGCTGGGCCCTGCTGCCCCCGCCCCCCCCCATGCGCCTCCTTCCTGCACGCTGGGTGCTGGCACCCGTACTGCGGCTCCCAACCCCTGGGCGCCGCCAATCCCCAGCTGTTGGAAGCCCCCCATGAGGGCATTCATCTGCGCCATCATTTCGGGGCTCAGTCCCATTCCGGCCGCCCCGTCCCCCTTGGCACTGCGCGGGAGACCTGCTTTCTCCTCCTTGCCTCCCCGCGCGCGCCCGCTTTTAAAGTGCCTGAGCGTGGCACTGCAGACACCTCCTCGCCTCCCCCAAAACTAGCGCCAGCCGCGTTTGCCAAGCTCCTCCCTGCATTTGCAAGCTGTTTCCTGCCATCCCCTCCGACGACAGGCGCCATATGACCAAAAACGGCGGGAAAAACGGCACCTGGTGCGCCAGCAACTGTGCTAGCACCTGGGGGGCGAAATCCCTGCGCCTGCTCCTCTTTGGCCCCCGCCAAAGCTTCCCCGACATCAGTGTCCTCCTCTGAGGAGTCCCCGTTCGGTTCCTCATCGTTTGTAATGCCTGTTGTACCTTGTGCTAACATTTTCGCCACCTTGGCTGAAATATTTTGCGCCAGCTCCTCACGAGTGTCATACCCATTGATTTCAAACCCAAAGATCCGAAGCTTTTCTGCCAAACTTCGTAACTTGTTTTCCGAGCTACGCAACAATATTTTAGGGTATTCAGAGCCGAGTTCTGCCGCTATAAAATAGGCGACAGCTGAGGGTGGTTTTACCGGATTAGGATACATTTTTTTGTCTAGGATACATTTGATGCACTGTGCAGTTTTCAGATGTGTTTGTGGGGGTTGATTGCGCCTAGCATGCATTTTATTGAAGCAATGAGTTTCCCAAGATATACATTATATAAACTAAGACAATTGACCCATTAACGCAATGAGACAACATATGCCAATTGAAGGCTGCCCGCAACTTTATTCCAAGCTCATTATTATATGATTCCAAGACCATAACTCTTCCAAGACCGTACATCTTCAAGATATAGCACTACAGACACCCACGCGGCTTCCGCGGTCATCACGCTCCTCCTCCAAGACAACTCAACCTTACAGGACGTTGGGCCATCATACGTCCGGAATAATTGTGTCACTTATTACATAACCAAACTTTTTGAGGGATCGCCATGGTTGCATGGTTTCAACACATGCGCCCTGCACTCATGTGCATCAAAGGTGTTGCGTAGTGCCAACTCAGTGTCAAAGAAATGATTCAATAATATTTCCCGTATGGCCATGAAGGCCCACATGAGTTAAACATGGCCGAGAGTGATTGCATCATCCTTCTTGGCGACATCGGTCTTGACGACGTCGATGGGGAAGACGGCAGCACCTGCATGTGAACAAAAGAATCCATGAACTGTGGCATCCAAAGGCAACAACATATTAGCATCCCATTGAACACGAAGCCACGCTGACCCGGCCATCCAGCCGCCCACGCAGCCACAGAGCCAGCCAGCCACGCAGTGACGCACCCACCCAGCCACACATCCACGCATCCACGCACCCGGCACCCCCCCCCCCCCAGCCAGCCACGCAGCCACGCAGCCACGCAGCCACGCAGCAGCGCAGCCACGCAGCCACACAGCCACGCACCCTCCTTTCCAGCCACGCAGCCACGCAGCCACGCAGCCACGCAGCCACGCAGCCACGCAGCCACGCAGCCACGCAGCCACGCAGCCACGCAGCCACGCAGCAGCGCAGCTACGCAGCCACATGTGCAGCCACGCACCCTCCTTTCCAGCCAAGCAGCCACGCAGCCACGCAGCCACGCAGCCACGCAGCCACGCAGCAGCGCAGCCACGCAGCCACACAGCCACGCACCCTCCTTTCCAGCCACGCAGCCACGCAGCCACGCAGCCACGCAGCCACGCAGCCACGCAGCCACGCAGCCACGCAGCCACGCAGCCACGCAGCCACGCAGCCACGCAGCCACGCAGCAGCGCAGCTACGCAGCCACACAGCCACGCACCCTCCTTTCCAGCCAAGCAGCCACGCAGCCACGCAGCCACGCAGCCACGCAGCAGCGCAGCCACGCAGCCACACAGCCACGCACCCTCCTTTCCAGCCACGCAGCCACGCAGCCACGCAGCAGCGCAGCCACGCAGCCACACAGCCACGCACCCTCCTTTCCAGCCAAGCAGCCACGCAGCCACGCAGCCACGCAGCCACGCAGCAGCGCAGCCACGCAGCCACACAGCCACGCAGCCACGCAGCCACGCAGCAGCGCAGCCACGCAGCCACGCAGCCACGCAGCCACGCAGCAGCGCAGCCACGCAGCCACACAGCCACGCACCCTCCTTTCCAGCCACGCAGCCACGCAGCCACGCAGCCACGCAGCAGCGCAGCCACGCAGCCACACAGCCACGCACCCTCCTTTCCAGCCAAGCAGCCACGCAGCCACGCAGCAGCGCAGCCACGCAGCCACACAGCCACGCACCCTCCTTTCCAGCCAAGCAGCCACGCAGCCACGCAGCCACGCAGCAGCGCAGCCACGCAGCCACACAGCCACGCAGCCACGCAGCCACGCAGCAGCGCAGCCACGCAGCCACGCAGCAGCGCAGCCACGCAGCCACACAGCCACGCACCCTCCTTTCCAGCCACGCAGCCACGCAGCCACGCAGCCACGCAGCCACGCAGCCACGCAGCCACGCAGCAGCGCAGCCACGCAGCCACACAGCTACGCACCCTCCTTTCCAGCCAAGCAGCCACGCAGCCACGCAGCCACGCAGCAGCGCAGCCACGCAGCCACACAGCCACGCACCCTCCTTTCCAGCCACGCAGCCACGCAGCCACGCAGCCACGCAGCCACGCAGCAGCGCAGCCACGCAGCCACGCAGCAGCGCAGCCACGCAGCCACACAGCCACGCACCCTCCTTTCCAGCCAAGCAGCCACGCAGCGACGCAGCAGCGCAGCCACGCAGCCACGCAGCCACGCAGCAGCGCAGCCACGCAGCCACACAGCCACGCACCCTCCTTTCCAGCCAAGCAGCCACGCAGTCACACAGTCAAACCCCCCTACCCCCCCCCCCCCCCCCCCACCCACCCACCCACTCAACACTACACGAATGACTCACAAAGAACTGCTGCACCACCGATGATCCCTGCGGGAACTGCTCTGCTGCCGACGGTCCCTGCGAAAACTGCTGCAGTGCCGACAATGCCTGTGGAAACTGCGACATTGCCGACGCTGCCTGCGGGAACTGAAGCGCTGCTGCTGCTGCTGCTGCTGCTGCTGCTGCTGCTGCTGCTGCTGCTGCTGCTGCTGCTGCTGCTGCAGTTGTTGCTGCAGTTGCTGCTGCAGTTGCTGCTGCAGTTGCTGCTGCTGCTGCTGCTGCTGCTGCTGCTGCTCCAGCTGGACCACTTGTTTCTGCACCTCTTGACGCAGCTGCAAACCAAGCTCTTCAACCTTCTTGCTTTGGTTCTCCATAGCTCGTTGCATCTCTCTCATCGTCTGTTCCACGCCCACCAGTACGGGGGTCGGCGGCGGCAGCGGCTGGGTACGCTCTGGCTGGGTGCGCTCTGGCTGCCGTGCAGGACCTTGCCACATCGGCCGGCGCATTGGTGGTTTGCACCGGCCAAAAAATCTACTTTCATGGCACCAGATTTCTTTCCTAGCACCCATTTTCTACAATCGTCCCCGGCATAACACAAATCAATCAATTCGTCCATGTCATCGCTTCGGCTATCAGCATCGGGCATAGTTCCCGTGGCTAGTGCCCATCATTCTTTCCACCTTGAGCGGGGCGAAGTCACGAATTCAAGCGCGAAGTGCATTTGAATCAAGCGGGAACTGGGTGACACTGCTTGAAGACGTGCAGCTCCAAGGCATGCAAATGATGCAATGTATGAAAGATACGATACGCAAAGTTCAGGTGTTCAGGTGAAGCCGTGAAGACGTGGTGAAGACAGGTGAAGACGCGGTGAAGACGTGAAGCCGTGAAGCCGTGAAGACGTGGTGAAGACAGGTGAAGACGCGGTGAAGACGTGAAGACGTGAAGACGTGAAGACGTGAAGACGTGAAGACGTGAAGACACGATACGGCAAGTTCAGGTGAAGTTCAGGTGTTCAGGTGAAGCCGTGAAGACGTGAAGCCGTGAAGCCGTGAAGACGTGGTGAAGACAGGTGAAGACGCGGTGAAGACGTGAAGACGTGAAGACGTGAAGACGTGAAGACGTGAAGACACGATACGGCAAGTTCAGGTGAAGTTTAGGTGTATAGGTGAAGCCGTGAAGACGTGAAGCCGTGAAGCCGTGAAGACGTGGTGAAGACAGGTGAAGACGCGGTGAAGACGTGAAGACGTGAAGACGTGAAGACACGATACGGCAAGTTCAGGTGAAGTTCAGGTGTTCAGGTGAAGCCGTGAAGACGTGAAGACGTGAAGCCGTGAAGACGTGAAGACACGATACGGCAAGTTCAGGTGAAGTTCAGGTGTTCAGGTGAAGCCGTGAAGACGTGAAGCCGTGAAGCCGTGAAGACGTGGTGAAGACAGGTGAAGACGCGGTGAAGACGTGAAGACGTGAAGACGTGAAGACGTGAAGACGTGAAGACACGATACGGCAAGTTCAGGTGAAGTTCAGGTGTTCAGGTGAAGCCGTGAAGACGTGAAGACGTGAAGACGTGAAGACGTGAAGACACGATACGGCAAGTTCAGGTGAAGTTCAGGTGTTCAGGTGAAGCCGTGAAGACGTGAAGCCGTGAAGCCGTGAAGACGTGGTGAAGACAGGTGAAGACGCGGTGAAGACGTGAAGACGTGAAGACGTGAAGACGTGAAGACGTGAAGACACGATACGGCAAGTTCAGGTGAAGTTCAGGTGTTCAGGTGAAGCCGTGAAGACGTGAAGACGTGAAGCCGTGAAGACGTGGTGAAGACAGGTGAAGACGCGGTGAAGACGTGAAGACGTGAAGACGTGAAGACGTGAAGACGTGAAGACACGATACGGCAAGTTCAGGTGAAGTTCAGGTGTTCAGGTGAAGCCGTGAAGACGTGAAGCCGTGAAGCCGTGAAGACGTGGTGAAGACAGGTGAAGACGCGGTGAAGACGTGAAGACGTGAAGACGTGAAGACGTGAAGACGTGAAGACACGATACGGCAAGTTCAGGTGAAGTTCAGGTGTTCAGGTGAAGCCGTGAAGACGTGAAGACGCGAAGACGTGAAGACGTGGTGAAGACAGGTGAAGACGCGGTGAAGACGTGAAGACGTGAAGACGTGAAGACGTGAAGACGTGCATGCAAGGTATCAAAGATACGATACGCCGCAAGTTCAGGTGAAGACGCGGTGAAGACGTGAAGACGTGAAGACGTGAAGACGTGAAGACGTGAAGACGTGAAGACCAGGACTGTCACGTGAAGACTGGGACGTGAAGGCAAGTTGCAGCACTCGGCCGCTGCAGTCGCACGCAGGTAGAAACGAGTATTGCTGCTTGAATCTGTCAAGACCCCATCGAATGTAAAACAGGTTTTTCGTAAAGAAATCCGATTTGTGGGCGGGCTTTACATATTGCTTCTGTCCAAGCACTACCGGATGTAAAACAGTATACTTCTTGAAGAAATAAGTTGGGGCTTTGTTGGGCGTCACATTTGACCGGTGGGCGGAGTTTCCTGCTTCTGTGAAGGCGCCATCGAATGTAGATCAGTAGATTTTCTAAAGAAATCTGAGTTGTGGGCGGGGCCTTTATTGCTTGTGTCCATCCACCACCGGATGTAGAACAGTAGACTTATTGAAGGTGAATCACGATACAACAGCTGTAGTTGACAACATCATGACCGGCACATCTTTCCCCCACCGCTGCTCAACCCGGTCCCCCCCAAACTCCTCCACACTTGCCCACCTTTCCACCCTCCTCCACGGCCCGTTGTGTTTGCAGGCGTTGGCACAAAGGGAGGAGGCCGTGCGAGCCGGGAAACTCACGGTATGGTTTGATTTCTAGTTTTGTATTAGGACCCTAGGGTAGCTATGTTATATAGGCATGTCTGACAGCATAGCTCACCATTTCATTACCATGGGATGCTGAGCATACCATTTCCAGAGAGGTAAGTCAGTCACTCTTCGCAGTTGACAAGTCAGAGAAAGCAATCAAGTGCAGCGTTCACAACTCTTGCCGCTCGTAACCTTTTGTCTGCCCGGTTTGGCAGCTCCCTGTCTTTGCTTTCTCTCGTATTTCTTTCTTTTGTCTCTTTTCTACATCTTTCTTTGCTAATTCTTGAATATATGATGCTATTGTAGCATCCTTCTAGCGCGGATCGCTCTTAATATCCTTCTCGCGCACGTTTCCTCGCTTTTTCTCATGTAAGAGCGTCTTCCCTGCCCATGCAGCGTGTACCTGGTGTGTGTGGCTCTGCCTTGCCAATCACAACTGACCGACATGCTGGTCAGGCACTGCAGGTCGTTGCCCTTGCGTGTGTGAACCTGCTGTTTTGGCTGTTCCCATGGCCGCTGCGTGTGTCCGTGAATGATACCATGGGAGGGAGACTTCTCCCATGGGTCCCCTTCGCTGACACTCGTGATGTAGGTTCGCGTCGACTTGTTTCTCTCACTGTGCCCATATTGGCCTCGCACGGCTTTGTCTCTCATTCCTTGTTTGCATGCGGCGGCGTGTAGACCATCATCTTCATCCGAGACCGCAACAGCAAGGGCCAGGAGGTGAGTAATTGCTGAGGGCATGGCTCCTATCCCTTGATGAGTCTAGCGCCATGTACCACCCTCTATGCCTGCATATAGGTGACGCATTGAAAATGCAAGCATCTTACTAGAAGTAGCACGGGCCTCCGAGGTGAGATTTTGCGCAGGCCTCATGATCCCAATGGACCTGCGAAGCGCATGGCGCGCATGGGCGGCCGGCCGGCGCAGCTGGCATGCGGCGGGGCGGGGCTGTCGACGGGCGGCGGGGCAGGGCCGTCGGCGCGCGGGGGGCCAGCGGCGCTGCCGGTGCGCGCGGGCGGCGGGCCGGCGCACCTGGCATGCGGCGGGGCAGGGCTGTCGACGGGCGGCGGGGCGGGGCAGTCGACGGGCGGCGGGGCAGGGCCAGCGGCGCTGCCGGCGCGCGTGGGCAGCGGGCCGGCGCAGCTGGCATGCGGCGGGGCGGGGCTGTCGACGGGCGGCGGGGCAGGGCTGTCGACGGGCGGCGGGGCAGGGCCGTCGGCGCGCGGGGGGCCAGCGGCGCTGCCGGCGCGCGCGGGCGGCGGGCCGGCGCACCTGGCATGCGGTGGGTCGGGGCTGTCGACGGGCGGCGGGGCGGGGCAGTCGACGGGCGGCGGGGCAGGGCCGTCAGCGCGCGGGGGGCCAGCGGCGCTGCCGGCGCGCGTGGGCGGCGGGCCGGCGCAGCTGGCATGCGGCGGGGCGGGGCAGTCGACGGGCGGCGGGGCGGGGCAGCCGGTGCGCGGCGGGGCGGCGCCGTCGGCGGGCGGCGAGGTGGCGCAGCCAGCGCGCAGCGAGGTGGCAGCGGCGGCGCAGCCTGCATGCGGCGGGGCAGGGCTGTCGACGGGCGGCGGGGCGGGGCAGTCGACGGGCGGCGGGGCAGGGCCGTCGGCGCGCGGGGGGCCAGCGGCGCTGCCGGCGCGCATGGGCGGCGGGCCGGCGCAGCTGGCATGCGGCGGGGCGGGGCTGTCAACGGGCGGCGGGGCAGGGCCGTCGGCGCGCGGGGGGCCAACGGCGCTGCCGGCGCGCGTGGGCGGCGGGCCGGCGCAGCTGGCATGCGGCGGGGCGGGGCAGCCTGTCGACGGGCTACGGGGCGGGGCAGCCGGCGCGCGGCGGGCCGGCGGCGCAGCCGGCGGGCGGCGGAGCGGCGGAGCGGCGGAGCGGCACAGCCGGTGCCTGAAAAACGCGGTCGCTCAATGAAGGTGCACCACGCCGTCTTCTTCCAGGTACAGGGCAACACAGAGACCTGGTTGTCCTACCGGACCACGGAGTCCCAAAAGACGCCGTGGCAGCCCGCGGGGACTCGACAGGAAGGCGCGCCACGGTGCGGGAAGGCGATGACACAGCCATTTTGATGCGGAGGGGCGGCCGCTGTTTGGCGTCCGACTTGTGGATCCAGACCGCATTCCGATGTTGCAGGACACCCCAGCCTTCGCACCATTGAACATGGAGTTTCTGGGGAAGGAGCTGGAGTCGATCAAAACAAGGGTCGAGAAGTTGCCCCATGGCATCTGGCAGTGGTACTTTCCGCCCGACACCATCAAGCCAAACAAGGCCTTTTTTCGCAAGTCAAGTCCCACATGCCCCTGAGGAGGTGCCTGAGGAGTGGCGCCCTTTGCCGTGGCCATCTCGCGCGGACATCTCCGCCCTGCGTGAGCACGATGCAGCGCCTGAACCACCACCGACGCAAGAAGAGCACTTCATGGCGTTGGTCGACGCAGAGGCGGTGCGCGTCACCCCGCTGGTAGACCGAGTTCGTCATGATGGCCACACACAGCAGGAATGGGCGGCAGAAGACAGGGCCATGGCAGCCAAGGTCGCTTACTTGAAGCGCATGCAAGGCGTTGAGAAAGGCTCCGCTGTTCTATACTGGCACCCTTCAGCTGGTATTCTCTGCAACTCGAAGCTCACGTGGACTCCAGTCCTCGTTGGCATCATCAAGGAGGTGGTTGCGAAGGAGGATGGCGGCCAACCTTCTATTGAGCTCTTTGTATACCGCGCTAAGCATTTGCATGACACGTGGCACCCGTGGAATACAGACATTGCGCAATGGCCCCATCCGCCAACCACTGCGGCGCACACGGTGATCATCACCGCCTCAGACCTCGTCTTGACACAAGTGGTGGGCAAGCGAGGTCAGCCGCCCCATGGAGTCTCCTTGGGTGCGAACAAAAAGCTCACCAAGGAGTGCCTAAAGGCGCTGAAGGAGGTGCCCTATGACGCGGAACACCCGGTCGTGAAGTGGCAAGATGCTGAATGCTCGAAGGGCATCGTCGGCATGGCGAAGGCATGCTGGGAAGGCGTAACGCTGCAGGTCAAGAGTGGCAGCCGCAACCTCGTAGGGCAAGTCGTGTGTCATTGGGCGTCGGAGCGTGTGACATCCGCGGACGGTCGCACCGAAAGCCGGGACGGCAGGTACCATGGTCGTGTCGCTGTTGTCGACACGCAAAACGACATGGTAGCCATGTACTGGGGTGCCCGTTGGGAGGAGGACGCGGTTTCTTGCGTGCCTCTCCACGAGCTGGAGGCACAGATCTGCGGGTGCCCCGGTGTGGTCGTCCCTGCGTTGCAAGCGCCGGATATCACCCTGGCCGAGGCTCGATTGCGCGAGATGGTTCCACCCAGCGACGTTGTGGCGGAGAACAACAACGCAGGCGCCTCCCGGCGTCGGAAGCGAGCGCTCATCCTTGCCGATGACGATGACGACGACGACGACTGCTGAAGCGCAAGCAGCGTTGTTGTCATTGAGCTGCTCATGTGCTGCTGCTGCTGCTGTGCTGCCATGCTATTGCTGCTGCATTGCTGCCGTGCTGCTGCTGTGCTATTGTGCTGATGTGTTGCTGCATTGCTGCCGTGCCGCTGATGTATTGCTGTCGTGCTGCTGTGTTGATGCACTGCTGCATTGCTGCCGTGCTGCTGAGCTAGTACTGCCTATTAGTGAATTTCCTATCAATGGACTATAGTCCACTGATAGGAAATTCAGGAATCGGCATACTAAGTTGCTGCTGCGCTGACTTGTGCTCCTGCTATGCGGCCGTGTTGATGTGCTACAGTTGTGCTGCTGCTGTGCTACGGTCATGCTGCTGCTGTGTTGCTGGGCTGATGTGTTGTTGCATTGATGTAGTGGCTATTGTTCCGCTACTACAATTTGCTACTGATGCCGCTGCTGGTGCTTTTTTGCATGTCAGTGCCCGCTATGTTCACACCACTGTTGCCGCGGTTGGTATCGCGTGATTTCCACCGGTTGTGCGTTGACATGTGTTACTCATGCATTTGCCCCTATATTTGGTAGCACGCGGTTTCGCGTTAGTTAGGTGCAGACAGCTGCATGTAGACAAACATCTTGTTTAAGTCGGTCAATTAACTGTTCTTGACGCATCATGGTCCAAGTCGACCGACCTGTAGGGACCAGTAGAGCAATTGTCTAGGAGAAAGAGCGTGATCGCTGCAGAAGCCGCGTGGCAGCCGTGGCTGTACCTGTAGTACGACCTGCATATATATGGATACTGTATTTGGATACTGGGTTGTTTATCAATTCTGGTTTTAATTTATTTAGTGTACCTGGTGTTGGCATGCCAACTCAGTGCTAAACTACTTTATGCACAATGATGCAACTTGATGCTATAGTGACGTGCCACGATGTAACTTTATTAACTTCACCATTAGTCATGGGGTCAATAGGATTGCTCATTATGCCATGTTAACATGAACCATGGGTTACGTAATAGTGAAAACAGTAATCATGATGCTCCACTTGAAGTCTCCAACATGGTCATGTTTGGAATTTTATTGATCATATTCACAATATATGAAAAGAGACAACAAACGTGGAAGCATGGCACGCCGAGGCCGATAATATATGTGTGAAATATGAAAAGAGACAACATCTTTGGCAAGCATGATCATATCATGCTTGCCAAACATATGAATGATATTGACCATGTCCAGAAACCATGTTTGCCAATGGTGCATTTAGGATACATTTGAAGCCGTGCAAATGTATCCTAATCCGGTAAAACCACCCTGAGGCGTTCCTGCCATGGTTCACATAGATTTCTTCCACACGACTCGCAAATCCGCGCGGTAAATCCCCCGTCTCGCTAGCGTTTTCATCCCCGCTATCCATCATATTCGTAAAGAGGAAGTCGTTAGCTTTAAAACGGACCTATTCCGAGGTAAAACGGCCAAAAGATGGCTTAGAAAACCGAAAAACGAATTTGAAAACTGATAAAGCATGCGCCGCCATGTCTTCCTCAATAAATTGGCTGCATTGCATGCGCACGGTGACGAATGCAAGTCCGGTACAGTACTGGCGCGGCGCCCAGGTGCCACTGAACAGTTGTACTACAAAGAACCCACTTGTACTGATTCTTTCGACATTGTACTACGTTTAGTCACTGTCTACTTCAACCCAGGTGGTCATACCACCTCCTAGGCAGGTTGTGCTACACCTGATCGAATCTTTACTAGCCTGAGCTAGTTTGAACTAGTTTGAAGTAGATTGTACTACCCTGTAGTATCAATGAAGTACTTTGAACTACATCCAAGTACTTGGAAACAGTCCAGAGGTCATTTGCAGGGACTTTCACCCTTTCCAGGAGCATTTCTTGCAGATCAGCCATGAGGCAGCGGCACCGACTCGCACTCCGCTCCCCTTAGTCACAAATCAGGGAATCCAGATCGTAAGATCAACCAGAGCAAGCGCCCCTGCTCTTAGCCCTCACAACCGTCAAAACCAGCCGGTCTCACCAGGCTCCCCCCATTGCCTGCCCACCTCTTGGATGCCATTACAGATGTCATCCCAAAGCTCTCAGGGTTCCAGCCTGGCAGCGCCCAAAAGTCTTTTTACGTAGGCCGCTCATTTTGCCTCCCCCCAGTTCCAAAACACCACAGTTCTTAGCTCCCCAAAGCCGTCAAGAAAGGCACCTCCCCCAACCGGCCACCACTGGCCCATGGCCGCCGAGCCGCCCTACCACCACGTAAGCCCTCGAGAAATAAAATCCAGGGAGCCACACCCAGCGCTCCTCCAGCCACCGGTTTTCCCCATAAAATTCGGCTCCACATATTCTTTTTCACGTTACCATCACGCAATGGACCAGCCGACCCGCTCCATCAAAGCCATCGGGCTGTGACGCGGTATGCCCTGCCCGCAAAGCCCCGAGAGCCAAAGATAGCTAATGATGCCGCATTCAGATCTTGGGCAGCCGGCTTTGCAGCCTACTATATTTTTTACACCGCTCGTCGTTGAGGGTTATCGTGCAAGGCAGTATCAAACGTAAAACAGCTCGAACAAGCACGCCCAGGGCCGAAATAGAATTTTCGTTCCCTTACCGCACTTTCCGGCCTTGCGACTCAATTTCGGGTCCAAATTTCTATGCCCACCCCTCAAACGACGGGACAGCAGCCGGCCACCTTTGCTCGTCGTTTAGGACCATCGAAACAGGTCCAAGCAACCTTTATTCGCCTCGTCCCAGGTCAGTTAAGGCCGAAAAAGATTGCCAGCACCCTACCGCAGATTTCGGCACTAAATCCGCAATTTCTGCCCCGATTTTCAACGACTGGCCCTCAAACGACCGCTTGGACGCCGACCACCGTCGCGCGTCTCTAAATAAAATTCATTCCCAGCCCCCCCGGACTCGGGGAGGCCTTTTGCATTCGCTTAAATCGTTGCCAGCCACCATGGCTGGCCGTCACCACTAATAAAAACGAATACCAGCACAGGCACACCTCGGCTGGTTATATGCCAGCACTTTTTCTCAGACTTGGGCCGGCGGCGGACCAGGTCCTTCTAATTCGGGTCGAAACACAATTCCGTGACCCATACAATATTCGTACACCATGCGAAGTGGCAGCGTACTTGCCCACTGTGGCGGATGCAAGTCCGGTACACCTGGTTTTGGCGCCAAAAGCACCCTTGGCCAGTTGTACTACAAGGAACCCATCCCTACTAATTCTTTTGACATTGTACTACGTTTAGTCTTGGTCTACTACACCCCAGTAGGTTCGTTCACCTCCTGAGCGTCCAGTGCTACGCCGAAGCACGTCAACACTGGTTTGAACTAGAATGAACTAGTTTGAAGTAGATTGAAGTAGACTGTACTACCCTGTAGGCCAAGTGAAGTACTTGGAACTACATCCAAGTACTTAGAACTAGTTTACAAGTTACTCGTACGGACTTACACCCTATAAGAGGGCAGATCTCGTACCACCACACTGGCGCCCCTTATTAAATTCCAGGGCCCTTATAAATTGTGACTACTGCCCCTTATAAAAGACCAGGGCCTATTATAAAATATTAAATGCTCTATTTATTTTTTATATGTGCTGTCACCCAGCGGCGTCCCTCGCCTCCTTCGCTCCCTCCGCCCCGACAAATCAGGGAATCCAGATCGAGGGAGATCAACCAGTGCATGAGGGCGCTGTGTGGGCTGCAACTGTACTACCCCAGCCAAGTGCAGGGGTGGCGCGAGGCCCGCCGGCTCTTGTACGGGTGGCAGCGACGCGTGCAAACGCATAGCCCCAATCCGGTGCCGTGGGAGCTGCTCTACCTGGTGGTGCAGATCCTCCGCTGGCAGGGGGCGCCCATGGCAGCAGCCGTGTGCGTCATCACTTTCCAGCAATACCTGCGCATCGGGGAGGCCTTCAAGCTCCGATGGGGCACGTGGCACTGCGTGGCGACCGTCGCCTGGGGCAGCGGGGACTGGGCGCGCTTCTTCTGCGGGATCCCAAGACAGCCAAGGGGGGTGCACAGGCGGTGGTGGTGCAGGATCCCCTCTCGCTGTACGTGCTCAAGCGCCTGTGCGCTGGGCGGGAGCCCGAGGAGCCCTTGTTTGGGAGCCTCAACTCCTCTGTGCATGCTTTCAGGTTCACTTTGTTTGAGAAGGCACCAGAACTTGTTTATTGCAAAATTATATGCTTAAGCCGCTTGCAGGCCTTGGTAGACCGAGAGACTGGCAAATTGTGCGCAAGTCCCAGGCGGCTGCCACCATATAACACCCGCATCTCCAACCTGGCCGTCCCCGGCCGCATCTGGAGTGGTTGTAGAGGGGGAAGCCCTAGCTTGGCTGCTAGAGTGCGCCTCCCCTGCACCTGTCAACGCAGGTACCCGCAGAGCCCTAGTGTATCCACTAGAGTGCGCCCCGCCGGCTCTGTCCATGGCAGGATACGGTCGAAGTTGAGCCAAACCGGAAATCAGGATGATGGCGCAACGCCCAAAACCAGCAGGGCCCCAGCGTGTCCACTGGAGTGCGCCCTGCCGACTCCTCCAACGGAGCTGCTTCGTTTTATATTGCGCCCCCCCGTCCTAGACCGGGGCAGGCGCATCCCCACACTTGCTACTGCCAGTGTGAACTCCACTGAGCGGGGGGGAACTCCTCAGCCAGCAACCACACCCACCGCGGCACTTGCACCGCTAGAGCACGGTGCAGGCCCACGTAGTGGTCCACCGACTTGAACTGGCGCCAACGCCCGCGCTTCTGGATGTCTGGGAGTGAAACGCCCTGCAGGTAGTCGTACGTTGCCCCACCATGTCGCATGGAGTAGGGCAGAAACATCCCCCGCAGGCCCAGAACATCCCACGCCGCGTGCCACCGACGAGAGAACTGGCTGTAGTTGAGGCTCCCAAACAAGGGCTCCTCGGGCTCCCGCCCAGCGCACAGGCGCTCGAGCACGTACAGCGAGAGGGGATCCTGCACCACCACCGCCTGTGCACCCCCCTTGGCTGTCTTGGGATCCCGCAGAAGAAGCGCGCCCAGTCCTCGCTGCCCCAGGCGACGGTCGCCACGCAGCGCCACGTGCCCCACTCGGAGCTTGAAGGCCTCCCCGATGCGCAGGTATTGCTGGAAAGTGATGACGCACACGGCTGCTGCCATGGGCGCCCCCTGCCAGCGGAGGATCTGCACCACCAGGTAGAGCAGCTCCCACGGCACCGGATTGGGGCTATGCGTTTGCACGCGTCGCTGCCACCCGTACAGGAGTCGGCGGGCCTCGCGCCACCCCTGCACTTGGCTGGGGTAGTACAGTTGCAGCCCACACAGCGCCCTCATGCACATGGAACGCCCTGCTCCCCCTCCATCCTCGTAGACAGACACGAGCCACTCGCAGAACACGCTCTCCGCTTCCTCCGGCAGTACAGCACCATAGGGCTCAGCCCAAAGAAGGTACGCGATCACTGCGCGATGGTAGCTGCGCAGGGTCGCGGGCAGCACGGTGCTCTCCAGTAGCTCCTGCCGCCCTCCCGGCCCCGGGTTACTCTCCACATCGCCATCGGCGGTAAGGTCCCGCACCCACCGGCCCCGGCTGGGCGCGTCAGCGGGGTTTCGCTCCGAGCGGATGTACACCCAGTGGTACCTGGTGTTGCTGGCACAGCCCAGGGCGGCAGCGCGGCGGCACCACGTGTTGAGGCGGTAAGATGATGACCGCCCCTTCACCAGTGCGCCCAGAACGGCGGTGCTATCCACCAGCCGTACGTGCCGTCGCCCCCACCGGCCCGCGTGCGCAGCCCCCACTCCAGGCTCTGCACGGCTGCGCGCGCCTCTTTCTCATTGATGTGCGCACCCGCGTCCCTCCACCGGTGTTTCACCGCCACACGCCAGCGGGCGGTCGCCACCGCCCGATGTTCCCTCTCCCCCGTTCGCTCCACACCGACCTCTTCCGACCCGACACACAGAGTCTTCCACCCCTTCATCTCACGGCAGTTGGACAAAGCTTTCACGTCTGCCTCTGCCAGACGGGCGTACACCACACCGGAGCCCCGGCTCGACGCGTCACTGGCCACGACGGTGGTGTCCAGCGGCTGGTTGCGCTGCGCATGCACCAGGGGAGCCAGGCAGACAGCCGCCCAGAGCTCCCGGCGCACACTTGCCCAGAGTTGGAAGCGTCCTCCCTTGCGGAGGGCCAGCACTTGGTGGAGCATCCTGTAGGCATGGAACCAGATGCTTAGCAGACTCCTGCGAAGCAGTTGGATCCATACCCAGCGTCCCAGTAGGGAGGCCAGCTCATGGTAGCTTGCTCGTCCCCGGGCCAGCACCGCCTCAGTGTCATGGACGAGGAGGGCTAGTCGCTTCGCTGACGGCCACAAGCTCCCATCTTGGTGAAACTCGATGCCCAGGATCTCCACAGCTTGGCCCTCCCGCGCCCGCTCGACCTTTTTCTCATTCACCACCAGGCCAGCTGGCGCGTAGCACTCAGTGCATGCGCGGTCCAGCAGCGCGTTCGCCTCCGCTGCGCTGCGCGCGTGTGTGGTGCCCAGGTCGTCGATCATGACCAACTGCGCCGGCCGAGGAGGGTCCTCGGGCAGCAGCTGCCAGTCAAGCTCGGCGGCCCCCACCAACTCCATCCACTCCCGTCCTCCCTCACGCACTGTGCGCACCCCGAGCTGATGCATCGGGACGCTCACACTCAGCCCGGGGTTCAGCTTCCCCGGCCCGAACAGGGTCTGCATGTGCGCCACCTGCGCCAGCAGGACCGAGTGGGACCACCCCATCACCAGAACACGGAACCTGGGATAGAGCCGGCGGCGCTCCCCTGGTTGGCCGACCTCGTCTGACCAGACTGGGGGCAGCGCGAACCACTTCCGCCACTCCGTTGGCACAGAGAAGCGGTAGTAGTACGTCTCCAGGTCCGTTTTACTCGAGTAGCTGGGCGCGCCCCCGGCCATCTCGGCCACCGCCCCCACATCTGGCAGGTAACAGCTGCCAGGGGTGAGGAACTTGTCGTTGCTCTGCACCATGTTGCAGATGAGTCGCTGGCGCTGGGCTGACGGGTCCACCACCCCTGGATCGCGCTTGGGCACGCCGAACAGGCCGTTGGTGACCGGTGGTTCCTCCTCGCTATACTCTGTCATCCCGGTCTCCGCCAGCCGCACGCTCAGGCGCGCGTACTCCGTGTCGCTCGCACAGCCATGCGTTACTCGCCGTCGACGCCCTGGCTGCGCTGCCTCTTCCCTCAAAATATTTTTTATATTGCCATATACCTCCCTCCACTGGGGGGGAGGCAGTCCATCAGCGGCACGCTGCCCGCCACTCCGCCCGCGGGCAGCGCAAGTCTCTCCGGGGCAATTATTTCATATTGCCCGTCGGGCCCATAGGGCCCAGACTCAACGTCATGCACCAGGTCCTCTGCCGCTACGGCTCTCAGCCGGCGCTCATGGACCTGGGCGGCAATCTCCAGCCCTTGTAGGGCCGCCTGCTGGGCCGCAGTGCAGGGGGTCACTAAGGACACCCCGCTGGTACCGCAACCCGCGGGCTCCTGGGCAACAGGTGCGGGCAAAGCCATCCGCATGCCACCGACAGGACCCGTTTCAGGCGGTTCCTGTGCTCCCCTCCACAACCAGTTGAGGCCATCCACGATTCGCGCGCTGCGCAGGAGCAGGGCCCGCCGCCGCATGGCCCGCTGATACCTACGTCGGGACCGTAGGCGCGCGCGGTCGAGGGGCTTGATGGCCACCTCTGGGAGGGGGAATACACCTCGCCCTCTCACTTCTTCTGGGAAGAGCCCGCCACTCCTCCCTCCGCCTTGTCCTCCTTTCCTCGCGCCGACGCCAACGCATCGCGCTCCTTCTTGTGTGCCCGCAGCGCTCGTCGAGCCGCCCGCGTGCGGACACCCCCTGCCGGCCGGTAGGGCAGCATGTACCCGGACGCGTTCCAAGACCCGCTGGTCTCCACCAGCAGGAGAGCCTCCACGCAGAGCGCCAGGTACTCCACGCCCGCCAGCTCGCTGCACACGTTGGGACTGAGCTCCTTGTTGAGCGTATCCCAGACGTGGCACAGGTTCTGGGCCAGCTCCATCCTCTCCTTGGATGCCCACCCAAGTCCCGTCCCCTCCTTCTGCTGGCGCAGCACGGGGGCCCTTTGCACGTTCAGCCAGGCCACCATGTTGCCGTTGTGGCCCTGTATGGCGGTCTCCATGTGCTTGGGGGCCGTGCGCTGGTGGTACTTGTGGTCTTCCACGTCCCACACCACGCTGAGCGCCCGCCCCGCCGGCAGGTACTCGAGCAGGTTGACCCCGCGGGTAACTGGCAGGTCGGTCAACCTCCCACCTGTGCCCCGGCCACCCGCGCGCCCTCGCCCGCTCCCCTCCGAGTCGCTGCTCGTGCTGTCGCTGGACGTGCACCGGCAGTGCCGATGCCCGCACTCGCGGCACTTGGACCGCTTGCTCTCCCGTTTCCTCTGCCCACCTTGGGCTGCTGCGAACGCCATGTGGTACGGGGTTCCAGCCGCTGGCACCCAGGTACCGTACGCGGTACCCGCTGGTGGGTAGGGCTGAGGCCAGGCTGCACCCATCTGCCCTGGGTAAGCGTACGCTGGGCCCTGCGTTCTTTCCACGCCTGTCGGTGTGCCCGGGTACCCATGGGGCCCGCTTGTCCACCCGGCAGGGCTGGGCCCTGCTGCCCCCGCCCCCCCCATGCGCCCCTTCCTGCACGCTGGGTGCTGGCACCCGTACTGCGGCTCCCAACCCCTGGGCGCCGCCAATCCCCAGCTGTTGGAAGCCCCCCATGAGGGCATTCATCTGCGCCATCATTTCGGGGCTCAGTCCCATTCCGGCCGCCCCGTCCCCCTTGGCACTGCGCGGGAGACCTGCTTTCTCCTCCTTGCCTCCCCCGCGCGCGCCCGCTTTTAAAGTGCCTGAGCGTGGCACTGCAGACACCCCCTCGCCTCCCCCAAAACTAGCGCCAGCCGCGTTTGCCAAGCTCCTCCCTGCATTTGCAAGCTGTTTCCTGCCATCCCCTCCGACGACAGGCGCCATATGACCAAAAACGGCGGGAAAAACGGCACCTGGTGCGCCAGCAACTGTGCTAGCACCTGGGGGGCGAAATCCCTGCGCCTGCTCCTCTTTGGCCCCGCCAAAGCTTCCCCGACATCAGTGTCCTCCTCTGAGGAGTCCCCGTTCGGTTCCTCATCGTTTGTAATGCCTGTTGTACCTTGTGCTAACATTTTCGCCACCTTGGCTGAAATATTTTGCGCCAGCTCCTCACGAGTGTCATACCCATTGATTTCAAACCCAAAGATCCGAAGCTTTTCTGCCAAACTTCGTAACTTGTTTTCCGAGCTACGCAACAATATTTTAGGGTATTCAGAGCCGAGTTCTGCCGCTATAAAATAGGCGACAGCTGAGGCGTTCCTGCCATGGTTCACATAGATTTCCTCCACACGACTCGCAAATCCGCGCGGTAAATCCCCCGTCTCGCTAGCGTTTTCATCCCCGCTAGCCATCATATTCGTAAAGAGGAAGTCGTTAGCTTTAAAACGGATCTATTCCGAGGTAAAACGGCCAAAAGATGGCTTAGAAAACCGAAAAACGAATTTGAAAACTGATAAAGCATGCGCCGCCATGTCTTCCTCAATAAATTGGCTGCATTGCATGCGCACGGTGACGAATGCAAGTCCGGTACAGTACTGGCGCGGCGCCCAGGTGCCACTGACCAGTTGTACTACAAAGAACCCACTTGTACTGATTCTTTCGACATTGTACTAGGTTTAGTCACTGTCTACTTCAACCCAGGTGGTCATACCACCTCCTAGGCAGGTTGTGCTACACCTGATCGAATCTTTACTAGCCTGAGCTAGTTTGAACTAGTTTGAAGTAGATTGTACTACCCTCTAGTACCAATGAAGTACTTTGAACTACATCCAAGTACTTGGAAACAGTCCAGAGGTCATTTTCAGGGACTTTCACCCTTTCTAGGAGCATTTCTCGCAGATCAGCCATGAGGCAGCGGCACCGACTCGCACTCCGCTCCCCTTAGTCGCAAATCAGGGAATCCAGATCGTAAGATCAACCAACTCGTTTGAACTAGTTGGTACTACCTGTACTAACTTTGAACTAGTTCGAACTACATCTGAGGCCCATCCAAGGCTGTCAGACCCTCCAGAGAGGGCGTGGCCACCCCGTTTGGCTCCCGCATGTCGACTTGCACCACTGGGCAACGGTGTAGCGCCTCCAAGGTAGCGGCGCACCTCCATCCCTCCGCTCCCCCAGGCAAAATCAGGGAATCCCGATCGTAAGATCAATCATCCACTGTGCATTGCCTAGGTCCACTTCTGGTTGAAGGGCACCAGAACTTGTTTATTACACTATATGTTGAAGCCGACCGGACTTAGTAGACAGAGAGACATAAAATATTTTTTGGCAGTCCCTGGCCGCCGCTTCCACTTGACCCGCATCTCCAACCTGGCCGCAGGCCGTACATCTGGAAACCGCGTCAGGAGCCATGGGAGGGCACATCCTTACCCTCCAGCTGGTGAAGCCCTAACGTGTCCGCTAGAGTGCGCCTCACCGAAGTATGGCCGAAATCTACGGCCCAAAGTGACGACGCCAGTCACGGGGGGGCAGTCTGCCCGCGAGGTCCCACACCACCTGGGGCACCCGCACCTGCAGGGCGCGGTGGAGCCCCACGTAATGGTCCACGGACGAAAACTGGCGCCACCGGCCACGCTTTTGGATGTCCGCGATTGGTACCTCGCGCAGGTAGTCATGGGTGGCCCCCCCGTGGCGCATGCTGTAGGGTGAAAACATCCCCCGCAAGCCAAGGAGGTCCCACGCGGCGTGCCACCGCCGCAAGAAACGGCTGTAGCTGAGTGCGCCAAAGAGCAGCTCCTCGTGCGCCCGCCTAGCACACAGGGCGCCAAGCAACGTGAGTGAAAGGGGCTCAACAACCACCACTGCCTGGGCCTGGCCCTTGGCTGTCTTGGGGTCGCGTATGGTTGATCTTACGATCTGGATTCCCTGATTTGCGACTAAGGGAAGCGGAGTGCGAGTCGGTGCCGCTGCCTCATGGCTGATCTGCGAGACATGCTCCTAGAAAGGGTGAAAGTCCCTGCAAACGACCTCTGGACTGCTTCCAAGTACTTGGATGTAGTTCAAAGTACTTCATTGGTACTACAGGGTAGTACAATCTACTTCAAACTAGTTCAAACTAGCTCAGGCTAGTAAAGATTCGTTCAGGTGTAGCAAAACCTGCCTAGGAGGTGGTATGACCACCTGGGTTGAAGTAGACAGTGACTAAACGTAGTACAATGTCGAAAGAATCAGTACAAATGGGTTCTTTGTAGTACAACTGTTCAGTGGCACCTGGGCGCCGCGCCAGTACTGTACCGGACTTGCATCCGTCACCGTGCGCATGCAATGCAGCCAATTTATTGAGGAAGACATGGCGGCGCATGCTTTATCAGTTTTCCCCACCCACCCACCCTCTTTTTTGTTTGTTCGTTTGTTGTCTCTGGGGGTGTTATATGGTGGCAGCCGCCTGGGACTTGCGCACAATTTCCCAGTCTCTCGGTCTACCAAGGCCTGCAAGCGGCTTAAGCATATAATTTTGCAATAAACAAGTTCTGGTGCCTTCTCAAACAAAGTGAACCTGAAAGCATGCACAGAGGAGCAGCAGCGCACCCTGGTTACTGGGCCCCAGGCGGAAGTCCCCGCGCAGAGCCACGTCCCCCACGCGAAGCTTGACCGCTTCTCCGATGCGCAAGTATTGCTGAAAAACAATGATGCAGCAGCAGGCTGCTAATATCGAGCCTTGTGCACGAAGAATGTTTGCCACGAGGTACAGTAGCCACGGGACGGGGTGAGGGCTCTGCACGGGAACTCGTCGCGCCCAGCCGGCCAGCAAGCGACGCGCCTCGTACCACCCCTTAATCTCGTTGGGGCTGCAGCCCGCATAATGCGCGCACAACCATGGTCCGGCTTCCCCCTTCCTCATACACGCTGACCAGCCACTCACAAAAGACGCCTTCCGCCTCCGTCTTGGCCACGGGAGCGAGGGGTTGACCATACTCCACGTACGCCCTCAGCGCTCGGTGATATGCAGCTAGCGTGCTGGGCTGCACAGTGGCCTCCAGCAATTCCTGCCGCCCATGTGGCCCCGGATTGCTCTCCACGTCGCCATCCGCAGTGAGGTTGCGCACCCATCGACCACGACTGGGCGCGTCGGCCGGGTTGCGCTTCGACCTCACATACACCCAGTGGTAGCGGGTGTTGCTGGCCAGCCCTAGCGCGATCGCCCGGCGGCACCAGGCGTCCAGCCGGTAGGACGACGAACGCCCTTTGACGAGCGCACCGACAACTGCCGAATTGTCCACCAGCCGCACGTGACGTTGCTGCCAGTGAACCTGTGAGCGCAGGCCCCACTCGATCCCTTGCACAGCCGCACGAATCTCCTTCTCGTTGACGTGGGCCGAGGGATCGAGCCACCGGTGGGCAAGAGCGGTCCTCCACTGCGCCGCTGCCATGGCTCGGTGCTCAATCTCCCCTGTGCGCTCCACGCTGGCCGTCTCAGAGTCCACACAGAGCGTCTTCGAGCCCTTCCGCTCCCGACAGTTGGACAGGCCACGCACCGCAGGCGCCTCCCACCGGCTGTACACCACCCCAGAACCGTGGGTTGACGCATCAGTGGCCACCACGGTGCAGCTCAGGGGCTGGTCGCGCTGCGCATGCACCAGCGGGGCCAAGTCCATTGCAGCCTGGAGCTCTTCCCTTACACTACCCCACAGCCGATAGCTCCAGCCCCGCTTGTCCACTGTGCATTGCCTAGGTCCACTTCTGGTTGAAGGGCACCAGAACTTGTTTATTACACTATATGTTGAAGCCGACCGGACTTAGTAGACAGAGAGACATAAAATATTTTTTTGGCAGTCCCTGGCCGCCGCTTCCACTTGACCCCCCAAGACAAAACAGAAAAGGGTGGGTGGGTGGGGAAAACTGATAAGCTGGCTTGGCAGCCATCACCACCTTGAAATACATCGCATCAACGTTGCATCCGTGACACACGCAAGTGCGGCGCCCCGCTGGCGCGGCGCTCCATGTAAGAATGACCTCAGAATACTACTGTACTAGATCTAGGACCCTGATACTACTTTTTTCAACATTGTACTACATTTTTATGATGTCACACATGTTCTGTCATGCCAGAACCGTTCAGCAACCACCTGGCATATCTTGAGGGTCCCTGGATACTAGTTGAAGTAGATTGAACTAGTTTGAACTAGTTGGTACTACCTGTACTAACTTTGAACTAGTTCGAACTACATCTGAGGCCCATCCAAGGCTGTCAGACCCTCCAAAGAGGGCGTGGCCACCCCGTTTGGCTCCCGCGTGTCGACTTGCACCACTGGGCAACGGTGTAGCGCCTCCAAGGTAGCGGCGCACCTCCATCCCTCCGCTCCCCCAGGCAAAATCAGGGAATCCCGATCGTAAGATCAATCATCCACTGTGCATTGCCTAGGTCCACTTCTGGTTGAAGGGCACCAGAACTTGTTTATTACACTATATGTTGAAGCCGACCGGACTTAGTAGACAGAGAGACATAAAATATTTTTTTGGCAGTCCCTGGCCGCCGCTTCCACTTGACCCGCATCTCCAACCTGGCCGCAGGCCGTACATCTGGAAACCGCGTCAGGAGCCATGGGAGGGCACATCCTTACCCTCCAGCTGGTGAAGCCCTAGCGTGTCTGCTAGAGTGCGCCTCACCGAAGTATGGCCGAAATCTACGGCCCAAAGTGACGACGCCAGTCACGGGGGGGCAGTCTGCCCGCGAGGTCCCACACCACCTGGGGCACCCGCACCTGCAGGGCGCGGTGGAGCCCCACGTAATGGTCCACGGACGAAAACTGGCGCCACCGGCCACGCTTTTGGATGTCCGCGATTGGTACCCCGCGCAGGTAGTCATGGGTGGCCCCCCCGTGGCGCATGCTGTAGGGTGAAAACATCCCCCGCAAGCCAAGGAGGTCCCACGCGGCGTGCCACCGCTGCAAGAAACGGCTGTAGCTGAGTGCGCCAAAGAGCAGCTCCTCGTGCGCCCGCCCAGCACACAGGGCGCCAAGCAACGTGAGTGAAAGGGGCTCAACAACCACCACTGCCTGGGCCTGGCCCTTGGCTGTCTTGGGGTCGCGTAGCAGCAGCGCACCCTGGTTACTGGGCCCCAGGCGGAAGTCCCCGCGCAGAGCCACGTCCCCCACGCGAAGCTTGAACGCTTCTCCGATGCGCAAGTATTGCTGAAAAACAATGATGCAGCAGCAGGCAGCTAATATCGAGCCTTGTGCACGAAGAATGTTTGCCACGAGGTACAGTAGCTGCCACGGGACGGGGTGAGGGCTCTGCACGGGAACTCGTCGCGCCCAGCCGGCCAGCAAGCGACGCGCCTCGTACCATGGGTGATCTCCCTCGATCTGGATTCCCTGATTTGTCGGGGCGGAGGTAGCGAAGGAGGCGAGGGACGCCGCTGGGTGACAGCACATATAAAAAATAAATAGAGCATTTAATATTTTATAATAGGCCCTGGTCTTTTATAAGGGGCAGTATAGTCACAATGTATAAGGGCCCTGGAATTTAATAAGGGGCGCCAGTGTGGTGGTACGAGATCTGCCCTCTAATAGGGTGAAAGTCCGTACAAGTAACTTGTAAACTGGTTCTAAGTACTTGGACGTAGTTCCAAGTACTTCACTTGGCCTACAGGGTAGTACAGTCTACTTCAAACTACTTCAAACTAGTTCATTCTAGTTCAAACCAGTGCTGACGTGCTTCGGCGTAGCACTGGACGCTCAGGAGGTGAACGGACCTACTGGGGTGTAGTAGACCAAGACTAAACGTAGTACAATGTCAAAAGAATTAGTAGGGATGGGTTCCTTGTAGTACAACTGGCCAAGGGTGCTTTTGGCGCCAAAACCAGGTGTACCGGACTTGCATCCGCCACAGTGGGCAAGTACGCCGCCACTTCGCATGGTGTACGAATATTGTATGGGTCGCGGAATTGTGTTTCGACCCGAATTAGAAGGACCTGGGCCGCCGCCGGCCCAAGTCTGAGAAAAAGTGCTGGCATATAACCAGCCGAGGTGTGCCTGTGCTGGCTGGTATTCGTTTTTATTAGCCCACCCAACCCACCCTGAGGGGAGTGAGATGGCAGCATCAGCTGGCGGGGGGGGCCTGCAGATGCTTTATTCACCAATTATGCGACTTTGGTCCAAGAGTCTCTTGTGCGTAAACGTATTTTGTAAAAAATAATGTCTGGAGCCCTCAATGATGGAGTGAACGAGTTGAGACATGCACAGGGACCCCTTAATCTCGTTGGGGCTGCAGCCCGCATAATGCGCGCACAACCATGGTCCGGCTTCCCCCTTCCTCATACACGCTGACCAGCCACTCACAAAAGACGCCTTCCGCCTCCGTCTTGGCCACGGGAGCGAGGGGTTGACCATACTCCACGTACGCCCTCAGCGCTCGGTGATATGCAGCTAGCGTGCTGGGCTGCACAGTGGCCTCCAGCAATTCCTGCCGCCCATGTGGCCCCGGATTGCTCTCCACGTCGCCATCCGCAGTGAGGTTGCGCACCCATCGACCACGACTGGGCGCGTCGGCCGGGTTGCGCTCCGACCTCACATACACCCAGTGGTAGCGGGTGTTGCTGGCCAGCCCTAGCGCGATCGCCCGGCGGCACCAGGCGTTCAGCCGGTAGGACGACGAACGCCCTTTGACGAGCGCACCGACAACTGCCGAATTGTCCACCAGCCGCACGTGACGTTGCTGCCAGTGAACCTGTGAGCGCAGGCCCCACTCGATCCCTTGCACAGCCGCACGAATCTCCTTCTCGTTGATGTGGGCCGAGGGATCGAGCCACCGGTGGGCAAGAGCGGTCCTCCACTGCGCCGCTGCCATGGCTCGGTGCTCAATCTCCCCTGTGCGCTCCACGCTGGCCGTCTCAGAGTCCACACAGAGCGTCTTCCAGCCCTTCCGCTCCCGACAGTTGGACAGGCCACGCACCGCAGGCGCCTCCCACCGGCTGTACACCACCCCAGAACCGTGGGTTGACGCATCAGTGGCCACCACGGTGCAGCTCAGGGGCTGGTCGCGCTGCGCATGCACCAGCGGGGCCAAGTCCATTGCAGCCTGGAGCTCTTCCCTTACACTACCCCACAGCCGATAGCTCCAGCCCCGCTTGTGCACCAGGACTTGCTGCAGCAAGCGGTAGGCGTGAAACCAGATGGACAGTAGACCCCGACGCAGCAAGTGGACCCACACCCACCGTCCCAGCAACGAGGCCAGTTGGTGGTAAGTGGCCCGTCCACGCCCCAGCATTGCCTGCGTGTCGCGCACCAAGGCCGCCATCCGGGCCGCGCTCGGCCGCATGGACCCGTCCTGGCAGAACTCAATCCCCAAGATTTCCACCGGGCGCCCCTCCTCAGCTCTCTCCACCTTCTTCTCGTTGACCACCAACCCCTTGGGACCGTAGCTCTCCTCGCACGCCTTGGTGAGCACGGCGTTGGTCTCCTCCGCGCTCCGCCCATGGGTGACCCCCAGATCATCGATCATGACCAGCTGAGCGGGATGTGGGGGATCCTCCGGCAGCAGCCGCCACGCTGCACTGGCTGCGCTCTCCACCAACTCCAGCCGGTCCATGCCATCCCCGCGCACTGTGCGCACCCCCATCAAGTGCATGGGATATGACAGCCCTCTCTTGGCATCGAGCACCCCGCCCCGTAGAGACAGTGCAGGTGGGCAACCTGTGCAAGGACCACCGAGTGGCTCCAGCCCATGACAAGGACCCGGAACCTGGGGTACAACTTTCGCCGTCGTCCCAGCTGGCCGACCTCATCGGACCACACGGGGGGCAGCGAGAAATAGGGGCGCCAGCTCTCAGGTACCTCGAACCGGTAATAGTAGGTGTCAAGGTCTGTCTTGCCCGAATAGCATGGCGCCCCCACACTCAGCTCAGCGACCTCGCCCAAGTTAGGCAGGTAACAGGTAGGCGGCTTGAGGAAGCGCCGGTTGCACGGCACCATATTCCCTATAAACCGCTGCCGTCGTTCGCTGGGCTCCACAACCCCGGGGTCTTTCTTGGGGACGGCAAAACAGCCGTTCACCACAGGGGCGCCTCCTCACTGTACTCGATCATCCGCGTCTCCGCCAGCCTGATGCTCAGTCGTGCGTACGCCGCATCGCTTGCACAACCATGAGACACCCGGCCCCGCCGCATCCACGCCCCCGCCTCCGCGTCGCATCTTTGTAGAATGTTGTTTATGTCCTCATACGTCCTCTGCCATGCCTCCGGCAGGCAGTCCAGCAGCTTGACACTACCTGCAGCTCCTCCTTTTGGCAGTGCCAGCCTCTCCGGGTCAATAATTTCGTATTGACCGCCCGGCCCGTATGGCGCGGGCTCTGCGTCCCCCGTGTCTGTCGCCTCCGCTACGGCGGTAAGCCGGCGGTTGTAGACGCGGGCAGCATCCTCCATCCCTTGTAGGGCGGCCCTTTGGGCGACGGTGCAGGGGCTCGCAGTAATAGCCTGCTGCTGCACCGCCGGTCCACCGGACCGTTCCCGGGTCCTGCCCCACAGCCAGTTCAGGCCCCTTGTGGCCCGCTCTTGACACCGCAGCCTTGCTCTGGCACGCAGAGCGCGCTGCAGCCTGCGGTTGGATCGCAGGCGGCTGCGGTCGAGCGGGGGGACCATCTTCACTGGCAGCGGGAGCACACCCCTGCCCCTCACTTGTCCTTTTTGGCCGCCGCCGCCGCCGCCGATGCCAGCTCCGCCTCCTGGCGAGCCGCCTTCCGCGCTGCCCGGGCTGCTGCGCTTCCAATAGTACTGCCCTCCACCAGTGGCAGCAGGTGCATCGCCCCGTTGTTCCAGCCGCTGGTCTTCTCCACCATGAGGAACGCCTCGACCACACGCGCCAGGTACTCGAAGCAGGCCAGCTCCGTCACCACATCCTCCCCCAGCTCTTGGATGGCCACATCCAGAATGTAGGTCAGGTTGTTGCACACCAGATGGTGCGTGCTGTTCTTCCACCCGCGGGGGGCTCCCGGTGCAGCCCCAACGCCCTCCTGCTCCTTGCGAAGGGCCAAGCGGGCCTGCAGGCTCCCGTGCGCGACCTGGCGCGCATCCAGCACCTGCAGCGGCAGCACCCTGTCGTCGCGGTCCTTGACCAACAGGCGCCAGGCCACTTTGAAAGCTCGCCGGGGGAGACGCACCCCCTTGGTGGTTCGGCGCAGGTCTCTCTCCCTCACACGCTCCCGCGATCGACGCGAGCTCCGCTGGGAGGAGTCCCGACTCGTGCTCCGGCTGCTGGACCGCTGCCGCTCCTTGCGACGCTCGCGGGAGCGATCCCGACGCCCCTTGGGCTCCGCAGAACGGCCCCTGCCATGCCCACGTCGCTCCCGGGACTTGTCGCGGCGCGACCGAGCGCCACCCCTGCCCCTGCCACGGCCTCTGCTCTCGCTGTCGGAGCTGTCGCTGCTGCTGCTGCTGCTGCTGCTGCTGCTGCTGCTGCCGCGACTCTCGTCGCTCCCACTGCTGGTGTCTGTCGAGCCTGGGCTGCTCCCGCGCCGCGCGCGTCTCTTCTCCTGGCGCTTGCTCTTCGGATGGCCCTTGCCCCCCTTGTCCTCGCGCTGGCTCTTCCCTTTCCTCGCGTCCCTCCTCTTCCCCCGCGCCAGGGCTTGCAACTCCGCTCCGATGAGCCCGCGGACGCCCGCCAGAAGGGCAGCATTCTCTGCCAGCTTTCTGTTCCTGCCCTGAGACTTCTTTCCCTTGGCGCGAGCAGCAGCAGGGGCCAGCTGCTCGCGCGCGTCCAAAAAATCCTCAGAGCTCGTCGCGTCCTCCTCTTCCTCGTCGGTGCCGTTGCTGGGAGGATCCTTTCGGGTCCTTTCGCCCCTGGCTGGACCAGTCTTCCCCTTGCCCCCAGTGGCCACTGGGGGCTTCTTCATCTCTAGAGTAATGGCCTTGCACAACATGGAACCCATGTCGGAATCACTTGACCCCTCACTAATCTGGAGCCCTGCAGTCTTGAGAAACTGTCCCAAGGATGTCAAACGACCCTCAGACATAGTAGTAAGCCTTTGGGCCCAGTTTGGACCGAGATACTCAGTCAAGAACTTCAAAGTCGTTAACAACTCCTTGCCCCCCTGAAAATACGATTTTTTCACATTTAATAAGAAATCTCGGTCTACTGCCTCAAGGGTGGTGTCTTCGTGATCACTAGCCATTATAGAATTCAAAGATGAAGAAATTTCTCACAACTAGGCTCAATATTCCGCAATCTTGGAGACTGAGAAAAATTTCGGACTGAAAATTTGTCACTCAGTTCTACCTTGCGGACTTTTACTCCCGTTGCGCAAACCCGTCAAAACTTGGTGCGAAAACCGTCAAAATGTTGTCGGCTATTGTCTCACGATTAGTTTGACACCAACTTTGTCAAAAACGGTGAAGTATTGCTCTAGTTGTGTTGAAAACTGATAAGCTGGCTTGGCAGCCATCACCACCTTGAAATACATCGCATCAACGTTGCATCCGTGACACACGCAAGTGCGGCGCCCCGCTGGCGCGGCGCTCCATGTAAGAATGACCTCAGAATACTACTGTACTAGATCTAGGACCCTGATACTACTTTTTTCAACATTGTACTACATTTTTATGATGTCACACATGTTCTGTCATGCCAGAACCGTTCAGCAACCACCTGGCATATCTTGAGGGTCCCTGGATACTAGTTGAAGTAGATTGAACTCGTTTGAACTAGTTTGTACTACCTGTACTAACTTTGAACTAGTTCGAACTACATCTGAGGCCCATCCAAGGCTGTCAGACCCTCCAGAGAGGGCGTGGCCACCCCGTTTGGCTCCCGCATGTCGACTTGCACCACTGGGCAATGGTGTAGCGCCTCCAAGGTAGCGGCGCACCTCCATCCCTCCGCTCCCCCAGGCAAAATCAGGGAATCCCGATCGTAAGATCAATCAGACAAGGCGGAGGGAGGAGTGGCGGGCTCTTCCCAGAAGAAGTGAGAGGGCGAGGTGTATTCCCCCTCCCAGAGGTGGCCATCAAGCCCCTCGACCGCGCGCGCCTACGGTCCCGACGTAGGTATCAGCGGGCCATGCGGCGGCGGGCCCTGCTCCTGCGCAGCGCGCGAATCGTGGATGGCCTCAACTGGTTGTGGAGGGGAGCACAGGAACCGCCTGAAACGGGTCCTGTCGGTGGCATGCGGATGGCTTTGCCCGCACCTGTTGCCCAGGAGCCCGCGGGTTGCGGTACCAGCAGGGTGTCCTTAGTGACCCCCTGCACTGCGGCCCAGCAGGCGGCCCTACAAGGGCTGGAGATTGCCGCCCAGGTCCATGAGCGCCGGCTGAGAGCCGTAGCGGCAGAGGACCTGGTGCATGACGTTGAGTCTGGGCCCTATGGGCCCGACGGGCAATATGAAATAATTGCCCCGGAGAGACTTGCGCTGCCCGCGGGCGGAGTGGCGGGCAGCGTGCCGCTGATGGACTGCCTCCCCCCCCAGTGGAGGGAGGTATATGGCAATATAATTTTTTTTTTGCAAAATTATATGCTTCAGCCGCTTGCAGGCCTTGGTAGACCGAGAGACTGGCAAATTGTGCGCAAGTCCCAGGCGGCTGCCACCATATAACACCCCCAGAGACAACAAACAAACAAACAAACAAACAAACAAAAGAGGGTGGGTGGGTGGGGAAAACTGATAAAGCATGCGCCGCCATGTCTTCCTCAATAAATTGGCTGCATTGCATGCGCACGGTGACGAATGCAAGTCCGGTACAGTACTGGCGCGGCGCCCAGGTGCCACTGAACAGTTGTACTACAAAGAACCCACTTGTACTGATTCTTTCGACATTGTACTACGTTTAGTCACTGTCTACTTCAACCCAGGTGGTCATACCACCTCCTAGGCAGGTTGTGCTACACCTGAACGAATCTTTACTAGGCTGAGCTAGTTTGAACTAGTTTGAAGTAGATTGTACTACCCTGTAGTACCAATGAAGTACTTTGAACTACATCCAAGTACTTGGAAACAGTCCAGTGGTCATTTGCAGGGACTTTCACCCTTTCCATGAGCATTTCTCGCAGATCATCCATGAGGCAGCGGCACCGACTCGCACTCCGCTCCCCTTAGTCGCAAATCAGGGAATCCAGATCGTAAGATCAACCAAGCTGCGGGTGCTGCCCGAGTACCTGCAAACGGCCAAGGACCGGTACGGGGGCAGTCTGCGGGCCCGGCTGGAGGGCCTGAAGCCCATGTTCATCCGTGGGCCAGGCCAGACCAGCGGGTGGCAGAGTCGCGAGCGCATGGACATCGCGGTCAACCTGTGCCACGCCCTGGACGTGGCGGTGAAGGAGCTGGGAGTCACGGCGGTGACCGAGCTCGCGTGCATGGAGTACTTTGCACGCATCGTGGAGTCACGCATGGTGGTGGAGAGCGAGCGGGGCCAGGGCGCGTGGGTCGCCCAGGCCGCCTTCGTGCTGCCGGTGGTGGAGAGCGGCAGCCAGCGGACGAGGGCGGCGCGACGGGCTCTCAAGGCCGCCAAGAAGGAGCACGACGCGCGGGTCAGCGCGGCGGTGCTGGCCAAGGTGGATGGCGGGGCGGTGGCCTCCTCCTCTGCCAGCAACAAGCAGAAGTGAGGGGGCGCGGCGTGTTCCCCCTCCCAGTTCCGGCCGTCCAGCCCCTCGACCGGTCCCGCCTGCGCTCACGACGCAGGCTGCAGCGAGCCACGCGGCGGCGGGCACGCTTGCTGCTCATGGTCCGGCTCGTGGAAGGCCTGAACTGGATGTGGGGGGGGACACCGGAACCACCTGTGGGGGCGGCCGGGTGTGGGGCGGGGCCAGCAATGGCCACGCCAGCCGGCGGGCCCCCAGGGCGCGGCACTAGCGGGGCGACGGCAACGGCTCCCTGCACCGCTGCCCAGCAGGCGGCCCTACAAGGGCTGGAGATTGCCGCCCAGGTTCATGAGCGCCGGCTGAGAGCCGTAGCGGCAGAGGACCTGGTGCATGAAGTTGAGTCTGGGCCCTATGGGCCCGACGGGCAATATGAAATAATTGCCCCGGAGAGACTTGCGCTGCCCGCGGGCGGAGTGGCGGGCAGCGTGCCGCTGATGGACTGCCTCCCCCCCCAGTGGAGGGAGGTATATGGCAACATAAAAAATATTTTGAGGGAGGAGGAGGTAGTGCAGCCAGGGCGTCGAAGGCGAGTGACGCATGGCTGTGCGAGCGACACAGAGTACGCGCGCCTGAGCGTGCGGCTGGCGGAGACCGGGATGACAGACTACAGCGAGGAGGAGCCCCCGGTCACCAACGGCCTGTTCGGCGTGCCCAAGCGCGATCCAGGGGTGGTGGACCCGTCAGCCCAGCGCCAGCGACTCATCTGCAACATGGTGCAGAGCAACGACAAGTTCCCCACCCCTGGCGGCTGTTACCTGCCAGATGTGGGGCGGTGGCCGAGATGGCAGGGGGCCGCCCAGCTACTCGCCCTCTCACTTCCTGGGAAGAGCCCGCCACTCCTCCCTCCGCTTCCTCCGTGCCAACGCGCCGCGCCAACGGTTCGCGCTGCCTTCAGTCTGGTCGGCCAGCCCGTCGAGCGCCGCCGGACACCCCTGCCGGCCGGTAGGGCAGCATGTACCCGGACGCGTTCCAAGACCCGCTGGTCTCCACCAGCAGGAGAGCCTCCACGCAGAGCGCCAGGTACTCCACGCCCGCCAGCTCGCTGCACACGTTGGGACTGAGCTCCTTGTTGAGCGTATCCCAGACGTGGCACAGGTTCTGGGCCAGCTCCATCCTCTCCTTGGATGCCCACCCAAGTCCCGTCCCCTCCTTCTGCTGGCGCAGCACGGGGGCCCTTTGCACGTTCAGCCAGGCCACCATGTTGCCGTTGTGGCCCTGTATGGCGGTCTCCATGTGCTTGGGGGCCGTGCGCTGGTGGTACTTGTGGTCTTCCACGTCCCACACCACGCTGAGCGCCCGCCCCGCCGGCAGGTACTCGAGCAGGTTGACCCCGCGGGTAACTGGCAGGTCGGTCAACCTCCCACCTGTGCCCCGGCCACCCGCGTGCCCTCGCCCGCTCCCCTCCGAGTCGCTGCTCGTGCTGTCGCTGGACGTGCACCGGCAGTGCCGATGCCCGCACTCGCGGCACTTGGACCGCTTGCTCTCCCGTTTCCTCTGCCCACCTTGGGCTGCTGCGAACGCCATGTGGTACGGGGTTCCAGCCGCTGGCACCAAGGTACCGTACGCGGTACCCGCTGGTGGGTAGGGCTGAGGCCAGGCTGCACCCATCTGCCCTGGGTAAGCGTACGCTGGGCCCTGCGTTCTTTCCACGCCTGTCGGTGTGCCCGGGTACCCATGGGGCCCGCTTGTCCACCCGGCAGGGCTGGGCCCTGCTGCCCCGCCCCCCCCATGCGCCTCCTTCCTGCACGCTGGGTGCTGGCACCCGTACTGCGGCTCCCAACCCCTGGGCGCCGCCAATCCCCAGCTGTTGGAAGCCCCCCATGAGGGCATTCATCTGCGCCATCATTTCGGGGCTCAGTCCCATTCCGGCCGCCCCGTCCCCCTTGGCACTGCGCGGGAGACCTGCTTTCTCCTCCTTGCCTCCCCCGCGCGCGCCCGCTTTTAAAGTGCCTGAGCGTGGCACTGCAGACACCCCCTCGCCTCCCCCAAAACTAGCGCCAGCCGCGTTTGCCAAGCTCCTCCCTGCATTTGCAAGCTGTTTCCTGCCATCCCCTCCGACGACAGGCGCCATATGACCAAAAACGGCGGGAAAAACGGCACCTGGTGCGCCAGCAACTGTGCTAGCACCTGGGGGGCGAAATCCCTGCGCCTGCTCCTCTTTGGCCCCCGCCAAAGCTTCCCCGACATCAGTGTCCTCCTCTGAGGAGTCCCCGTTCGGTTCCTCATCGTTTGTAATGCCTGTTGTACCTTGTGCTAACATTTTCGCCACCTTGGCTGAAATATTTTGCGCCAGCTCCTCACGAGTGTCATACCCATTGATTTCAAACCCAAAGATCCGAAGCTTTTCTGCCAAACTTCTTAACTTGTTTTCCGAGCTACGCAACAATATTTTAGGGTATTCAGAGCCGAGTTCTGCCGCTATAAAATAGGCGACAGCTGAGGCGTTCCTGCCATGGTTCACATAGATTTCCTCCACACGACTCGCAAATCCGCGCGGTAAATCCCCCGTCTCGCTAGCGTTTTCATCCCCGCTAGCCATCATATTCGTAAAGAGGAAGTCGTTAGCTTTAAAACGGATCTATTCCGAGGTAAAACAGCCAAAAGATGGCTTAGAAAACCGAAAAACGAATTTGAAAACTGATAAAGCATGCGCCGCCATGTCTTCCTCAATAAATTGGCTGCATTGCATGCTCACGGTGACGGATGCAAGTCCGGTACAGTACTGGCGCGGCGCCCAGGTGCCACTGACCAGTTGTACTACAAAGAACCCACTTGTACTGATTCTTTCGACATTGTACTAGGTTTAGTCACTGTCTACTTCAACCCAGGTGGTCATACCACCTCCTAGGCAGGTTGTGCTACACCTGATCGAATCTTTACTAGCCTGAGCTAGGTTGAACTAGTTTGAAGTAGATTGTACTACCCTCTAGTACCAATGAAGTACTTTGAACTACATCCAAGTACTTGGAAACAGTCCAGAGGTCATTTTCAGGGACTTTCACCCTTTCTAGGAGCATTTCTCGCAGATCAGCCATGAGGCAGCGGCACCGACTCGCACTCCGCTCCCCTTAGTCGCAAATCAGGGAATCCAGATCGTAAGATCAACCAACTCGTTTGAACTAGTTGGTACTACCTGTACTAACTTTGAACTAGTTCGAACTACATCTGAGGCCCATCCAAGGCTGTCAGACCCTCCAGAGAGGGCGTGGCCACCCCGTTTGGCTCCCGCATGTCGACTTGCACCACTGGGCAACGGTGTAGCGCCTCCAAGGTAGCGGCGCACCTCCATCCCTCCGCTCCCCCAGGCAAAATCAGGGAATCCCGATCGTAAGATCAATCATCCACTGTGCATTGCCTAGGTCCACTTCTGGTTGAAGGGCACCAGAACTTGTTTATTACACTATATGTTGAAGCCGACCGGACTTAGTAGACAGAGAGACATAAAATATTTTTTGGCAGTCCCTGGCCGCCGCTTCCACTTGACCCGCATCTCCAACCTGGCCGCAGGCCGTACATCTGGAAACCGCGTCAGGAGCCATGGGAGGGCACATCCTTACCCTCCAGCTGGTGAAGCCCTAACGTGTCCGCTAGAGTGCGCCTCACCGAAGTATGGCCGAAATCTACGGCCCAAAGTGACGACGCCAGTCACGGGGGGGCAGTCTGCCCGCGAGGTCCCACACCACCTGGGGCACCCGCACCTGCAGGGCGCGGTGGAGCCCCACGTAATGGTCCACGGACGAAAACTGGCGCCACCGGCCACGCTTTTGGATGTCCGCGATTGGTACCTCGCGCAGGTAGTCATGGGTGGCCCCCCCGTGGCGCATGCTGTAGGGTGAAAACATCCCCCGCAAGCCAAGGAGGTCCCACGCGGCGTGCCACCGCCGCAAGAAACGGCTGTAGCTGAGTGCGCCAAAGAGCAGCTCCTCGTGCGCCCGCCTAGCACACAGGGCGCCAAGCAACGTGAGTGAAAGGGGCTCAACAACCACCACTGCCTGGGCCTGGCCCTTGGCTGTCTTGGGGTCGCGTATGGTTGATCTTACGATCTGGATTCCCTGATTTGCGACTAAGGGAAGCGGAGTGCGAGTCGGTGCCGCTGCCTCATGGCTGATCTGCGAGACATGCTCCTAGAAAGGGTGAAAGTCCCTGCAAACGACCTCTGGACTGCTTCCAAGTACTTGGATGTAGTTCAAAGTACTTCATTGGTACTACAGGGTAGTACAATCTACTTCAAACTAGTTCAAACTAGCTCAGGCTAGTAAAGATTCGTTCAGGTGTAGCAAAACCTGCCTAGGAGGTGGTATGACCACCTGGGTTGAAGTAGACAGTGACTAAACGTAGTACAATGTCGAAAGAATCAGTACAAATGGGTTCTTTGTAGTACAACTGTTCAGTGGCACCTGGGCGCCGCGCCAGTACTGTACCGGACTTGCATCCGTCACCGTGCGCATGCAATGCAGCCAATTTATTGAGGAAGACATGGCGGCGCATGCTTTATCAGTTTTCCCCACCCACCCACCCTCTTTTGTTTGTTGTCTCTGGGGGTGTTATATGGTGGCAGCCGCCTGGGACTTGCGCACAATTTCCCAGTCTCTCGGTCTACCAAGGCCTGCAAGCGGCTTAAGCATATAATTTTGCAATAAACAAGTTCTGGTGCCTTCTCAAACAAAGTGAACCTGAAAGCATGCACAGAGGAGCAGCAGCGCACCCTGGTTACTGGGCCCCAGGCGGAAGTCCCCGCGCAGAGCCACGTCCCCCACGCGAAGCTTGACCGCTTCTCCGATGCGCAAGTATTGCTGAAAAACAATGATGCAGCAGCAGGCTGCTAATATCGAGCCTTGTGCACGAAGAATGTTTGCCACGAGGTACAGTAGCCACGGGACGGGGTGAGGGCTCTGCACGGGAACTCGTCGCGCCCAGCCGGCCAGCAAGCGACGCGCCTCGTACCACCCCTTAATCTCGTTGGGGCTGCAGCCCGCATAATGCGCGCACAACCATGGTCCGGCTTCCCCCTTCCTCATACACGCTGACCAGCCACTCACAAAAGACGCCTTCCGCCTCCGTCTTGGCCACGGGAGCGAGGGGTTGACCATACTCCACGTACGCCCTCAGCGCTCGGTGATATGCAGCTAGCGTGCTGGGCTGCACAGTGGCCTCCAGCAATTCCTGCCGCCCATGTGGCCCCGGATTGCTCTCCACGTCGCCATCCGCAGTGAGGTTGCGCACCCATCGACCACGACTGGGCGCGTCGGCCGGGTTGCGCTTCGACCTCACATACACCCAGTGGTAGCGGGTGTTGCTGGCCAGCCCTAGCGCGATCGCCCGGCGGCACCAGGCGTCCAGCCGGTAGGACGACGAACGCCCTTTGACGAGCGCACCGACAACTGCCGAATTGTCCACCAGCCGCACGTGACGTTGCTGCCAGTGAACCTGTGAGCGCAGGCCCCACTCGATCCCTTGCACAGCCGCACGAATCTCCTTCTCGTTGATGTGGGCCGAGGGATCGAGCCACCGGTGGGCAAGAGCGGTCCTCCACTGCGCCGCTGCCATGGCTCGGTGCTCAATCTCCCCTGTGCGCTCCACGCTGGCCGTCTCAGAGTCCACACAGAGCGTCTTCGAGCCCTTCCGCTCCCGACAGTTGGACAGGCCACGCACCGCAGGCGCCTCCCACCGGCTGTACACCACCCCAGAACCGTGGGTTGACGCATCAGTGGCCACCACGGTGCAGCTCAGGGGCTGGTCGCGCTGCGCATGCACCAGCGGGGCCAAGTCCATTGCAGCCTGGAGCTCTTCCCTTACACTACCCCACAGCCGATAGCTCCAGCCCCGCTTGTCCACTGTGCATTGCCTAGGTCCACTTCTGGTTGAAGGGCACCAGAACTTGTTTATTACACTATATGTTGAAGCCGACCGGACTTAGTAGACAGAGAGACATAAAATATTTTTTTGGCAGTCCCTGGCCGCCGCTTCCACTTGACCCCCCAAGACAAAACAGAAAAGGGTGGGTGGGTGGGGAAAACTGATAAGCTGGCTTGGCAGCCATCACCACCTTGAAATACATCGCATCAACGTTGCATCCGTGACACACGCAAGTGCGGCGCCCCGCTGGCGCGGCGCTCCATGTAAGAATGACCTCAGAATACTACTGTACTAGATCTAGGACCCTGATACTACTTTTTTCAACATTGTACTACATTTTTATGATGTCACACATGTTCTGTCATGCCAGAACCGTTCAGCAACCACCTGGCATATCTTGAGGGTCCCTGGATACTAGTTGAAGTAGATTGAACTAGTTTGAACTAGTTGGTACTACCTGTACTAACTTTGAACTAGTTCGAACTACATCTGAGGCCCATCCAAGGCTGTCAGACCCTCCAAAGAGGGCGTGGCCACCCCGTTTGGCTCCCGCGTGTCGACTTGCACCACTGGGCAACGGTGTAGCGCCTCCAAGGTAGCGGCGCACCTCCATCCCTCCGCTCCCCCAGGCAAAATCAGGGAATCCCGATCGTAAGATCAATCATCCACTGTGCATTGCCTAGGTCCACTTCTGGTTGAAGGGCACCAGAACTTGTTTATTACACTATATGTTGAAGCCGACCGGACTTAGTAGACAGAGAGACATAAAATATTTTTTTGGCAGTCCCTGGCCGCCGCTTCCACTTGACCCGCATCTCCAACCTGGCCGCAGGCCGTACATCTGGAAACCGCGTCAGGAGCCATGGGAGGGCACATCCTTACCCTCCAGCTGGTGAAGCCCTAGCGTGTCTGCTAGAGTGCGCCTCACCGAAGTATGGCCGAAATCTACGGCCCAAAGTGACGACGCCAGTCACGGGGGGGCAGTCTGCCCGCGAGGTCCCACACCACCTGGGGCACCCGCACCTGCAGGGCGCGGTGGAGCCCCACGTAATGGTCCACGGACGAAAACTGGCGCCACCGGCCACGCTTTTGGATGTCCGCGATTGGTACCCCGCGCAGGTAGTCATGGGTGGCCCCCCCGTGGCGCATGCTGTAGGGTGAAAACATCCCCCGCAAGCCAAGGAGGTCCCACGCGGCGTGCCACCGCTGCAAGAAACGGCTGTAGCTGAGTGCGCCAAAGAGCAGCTCCTCGTGCGCCCGCCCAGCACACAGGGCGCCAAGCAACGTGAGTGAAAGGGGCTCAACAACCACCACTGCCTGGGCCTGGCCCTTGGCTGTCTTGGGGTCGCGTAGCAGCAGCGCACCCTGGTTACTGGGCCCCAGGCGGAAGTCCCCGCGCAGAGCCACGTCCCCCACGCGAAGCTTGAACGCTTCTCCGATGCGCAAGTATTGCTGAAAAACAATGATGCAGCAGCAGGCAGCTAATATCGAGCCTTGTGCACGAAGAATGTTTGCCACGAGGTACAGTAGCTGCCACGGGACGGGGTGAGGGCTCTGCACGGGAACTCGTCGCGCCCAGCCGGCCAGCAAGCGACGCGCCTCGTACCATGGGTGATCTCCCTCGATCTGGATTCCCTGATTTGTCGGGGCGGAGGTAGCGAAGGAGGCGAGGGACGCCGCTGGGTGACAGCACATATAAAAAATAAATAGAGCATTTAATATTTTATAATAGGCCCTGGTCTTTTATAAGGGGCAGTATAGTCACAATGTATAAGGGCCCTGGAATTTAATAAGGGGCGCCAGTGTGGTGGTACGAGATCTGCCCTCTAATAGGGTGAAAGTCCGTACAAGTAACTTGTAAACTGGTTCTAAGTACTTGGACGTAGTTCCAAGTACTTCACTTGGCCTACAGGGTAGTACAGTCTACTTCAAACTACTTCAAACTAGTTCATTCTAGTTCAAACCAGTGCTGACGTGCTTCGGCGTAGCACTGGACGCTCAGGAGGTGAACGGACCTACTGGGGTGTAGTAGACCAAGACTAAACGTAGTACAATGTCAAAAGAATTAGTAGGGATGGGTTCCTTGTAGTACAACTGGCCAAGGGTGCTTTTGGCGCCAAAACCAGGTGTACCGGACTTGCATCCGCCACAGTGGGCAAGTACGCCGCCACTTCGCATGGTGTACGAATATTGTATGGGTCGCGGAATTGTGTTTCGACCCGAATTAGAAGGACCTGGGCCGCCGCCGGCCCAAGTCTGAGAAAAAGTGCTGGCATATAACCAGCCGAGGTGTGCTTGTGCTGGTATTCGTTTTTATTAGCCCACCCAACCCACCCTGAGGGGAGTGAGATGGCAGCATCAGCTGGCGGGGGGGCCTGCAGATGCTTTATTCACCAATTATGCGACTTTGGTCCAAGAGTCTCTTGTGCGTAAACGTATTTTGTAAAAAATAATGTCTGGAGCCCTCAATGATGGAGTGAACGAGTTGAGACATGCACAGGGACCCCTTAATCTCGTTGGGGCTGCAGCCCGCATAATGCGCGCACAACCATGGTCCGGCTTCCCCCTTCCTCATACACGCTGACCAGCCACTCACAAAAGACGCCTTCCGCCTCCGTCTTGGCCACGGGAGCGAGGGGTTGACCATACTCCACGTACGCCCTCAGCGCTCGGTGATATGCAGCTAGCGTGCTGGGCTGCACAGTGGCCTCCAGCAATTCCTGCCGCCCATGTGGCCCCGGATTGCTCTCCACGTCGCCATCCGCAGTGAGGTTGCGCACCCATCGACCACGACTGGGCGCGTCGGCCGGGTTGCGCTTCGACCTCACATACACCCAGTGGTAGCGGGTGTTGCTGGCCAGCCCTAGCGCGATCGCCCGGCGGCACCAGGCGTCCAGCCGGTAGGACGACGAACGCCCTTTGACGAGCGCACCGACAACTGCCGAATTGTCCACCAGCCGCACGTGACGTTGCTGCCAGTGAACCTGTGAGCGCAGGCCCCACTCGATCCCTTGCACAGCCGCACGAATCTCCTTCTCGTTGATGTGGGCCGAGGGATCGAGCCACCGGTGGGCAAGAGCGGTCCTCCACTGCGCCGCTGCCATGGCTCGGTGCTCAATCTCCCCTGTGCGCTCCACGCTGGCCGTCTCAGAGTCCACACAGAGCGTCTTCCAGCCCTTCCGCTCCCGACAGTTGGACAGGCCACGCACCGCAGGCGCCTCCCACCGGCTGTACACCACCCCAGAACCGTGGGTTGACGCATCAGTGGCCACCACGGTGCAGCTCAGGGGCTGGTCGCGCTGCGCATGCACCAGCGGGGCCAAGTCCATTGCAGCCTGGAGCTCTTCCCTTACACTACCCCACAGCCGATAGCTCCAGCCCCGCTTGTGCACCAGGACTTGCTGCAGCAAGCGGTAGGCGTGAAACCAGATGGACAGTGTCCAAAAACCAAATGTCCTCATTTGAGGACATAGTCCTCGTTTGAGACGGGGGGGGTCAGGGGCGCGGTTTTGGCGCCAAATTTGGTCCTAGGGTCACTTGGTGGGTTTTGGCGCGAAACTGGGATAGGTACTGAGCGCGCCAAGCCCCTGGGGTCGACAGGGGTCGACCGTACCTGGAAAATATGAGGCGACGAAAAGTACCTACAATAGCAAGAACATCGCAATGCAATCGAGTGTTTTGTCGAGTGGCGGCTATGGGGTCGTGCCAGTTCCGAGGCTTGCCTGAATGTTATAGGGCATTATTTTGCCCCGGACGAAGACAGCATTTTAGATCGTCATCTAGTGATTTCGAAGATGATATTCTTCACGTGCAGGTGCTTTGTATATGTCGAAAATTTTGTTCATGAACGGATTTTGGCATTGTTGAAGAAAATCTGAGAGCTACGTAGATCGCATGATAGGTCAGTTCGCAGTTCGGTTTTACAATTTCTTTTTCCGCCCAGGCGCTGCGGATATCGCGAGTATGGGTTATGGTACGCTTCTGGGCTTATGGGCGACATGGGGAGAAGAGGGACCTGGGCAGTTGCATGCGTCAAAGAGTCTCTATTTTTTCGTCGTGATGTCGCAGTCGCGCCTGGCGAAAACCAGGGCGAGCGCGAGCCATATTTTTCTTTTGCCGCAAGGCTTGGTGCTTCCCACGCGTCACCGTCCTTTAATATATATTTCTTGAGCTGGCCCGCGCAGCTGGCGGCCTGGGCGCACGTAAAGAACAAGGATCCGACTGTCATTCTCAACCGCATCCTTCCAAGTAAGCGTGTTAAGCGGATTGTAACCTATAACTCCCGCAGACGTGATAATTCCGGTTGCTTTCAATGCCCAACTTCGTGGTTTTGATTACGTTTATGTCCGGGGGATAACGGAGGTTTGCTGGGCGGTACTTTCTTTTCCCGTTGCGTCACTGAAAAGGTAAACGGCCTTGCGTTATCAAAACAGCAGCAAGTAGAAGTCGCTGTGCTTAATTGCGATGTGGTAGTTTGATTCAACACATATACTGCCTTGTTGCTGAGAAGTTTTTCAAGGCTTGCTGGTATGTTGACCATTTGTTTCTAATGCTTCAACTCATGTCCAAGTGATCAAGACTGGCTTGGAAACTTGAGCTTGTCATGTTTACATTGTGCTTGTGCTACAACTTGTGCCTCTTTGCAGTATATGTTTCATACATAACGTAAGGGTTCAACATGATGGTTTAGCACCGTGGTGGCAGCCGAGCCTCTACTAACGATCATGGACCTAACCTTGGCAAGTATTTGCATCATATTTCACTCTTTGGACTGAGCTAGCTTTACACCTGCTGTTTGGCCTGCACCATGGTCCCTGGCTGCCAGTTCATTTTGTGCCCCCCCCCTGGCAGGCTGCAGGGTCTAGGACTGCGAGGGTGTAACATAGACATGTTGTGGGCACCCTGGGTGCATTTTCAGGACCAGCCATGACCTGGCCATGCCTTCTTTCTTGGCATATTGTTGACTTGAGTGCTATTTGGTCACTCGCGTAGCGACCCCCCTGCATTCATAAATCGTAAACAATTATACAATGAGCATATTTCATGGATGTTAAGCATTGCAACTCTTGAACATATCATAAATGAACATGGTTCCATGCCGTACCCATGGATGTGTTGACATGTGTTAGTTATTACAAATGGTATCCATGCTAGAAAATGTCCTCATTTGAGGACATTTTCTTGGTGATTAGACAACAGTAGACCCCGACGCAGCAAGTGGACCCACACCCACCGTCCCAGCAACGAGGCCAGTTGGTGGTAAGTGGCCCGTCCACGCCCCAGCATTGCCTGCGTGTCGCGCACCATGCAAGGCCGCCATCCGGGCCGCGCTCGGCCGCATGGACCCGTCCTGGCAGAACTCAATCCCCAAGATTTCCACCGGGCGCCCCTCCTCAGCTCTCTCCACCTTCTTCTCGTTGACCACCAACCCCTTGGGACCGTAGCTCTCCTCGCACGCCTTGGTGAGCACGGCGTTGGTCTCCTCCGCGCTCCGCCCATGGGTGACCCCCAGATCATCGATCATGACCAGCTGAGCGGGATGTGGGGGATCCTCCGGCAGCAGCCGCCACGCTGCACTGGCCGCGCTCTCCACCAACTCCAGCCGGTCCATGCCATCCCCGCGCACTGTGCGCACCCCCATCAAGTGCATGGGATATGACAGCCCTCTCTTGGCATCGAGCACTCCCGCCCCGTAGAGACAGTGCAGGTGGGCAACCTGTGCAAGGACCACCGAGTGGCTCCAGCCCATGACAAGGACCCGGAACCTGGGGTACAACTTTCGCCGTCGTCCCAGCTGGCCGACCTCATCGGACCACACGGGGGGCAGCGAGAAATAGGGGCGCCAGCTCTCAGGTACCTCGAACCGGTAATAGTAGGTGTCAAGGTCTGTCTTGCCCGAATAGCATGGCGCCCCCACACTCAGCTCAGCGACCTCGCCCAAGTTAGGCAGGTAACAGGTAGGCGGCTTGAGGAAGCGCCGGTTGCACGGCACCATATTCCCTATAAACCGCTGCCGTCGTTCGCTGGGCTCCACAACCCCGGGGTCTTTCTTGGGGACGGCAAAACAGCCGTTCACCACAGGGGCGCCTCCTCACTGTACTCGATCATCCGCGTCTCCGCCAGCCTGATGCTCAGTCGTGCGTACGCCGCATCGCTTGCACAACCATGAGACACCCGGCCCCGCCGCATCCACGCCCCCGCCTCCGCGTCGCATCTTTGTAGAATGTTGTTTATGTCCTCATACGTCCTCTGCCATGCCTCCGGCAGGCAGTCCAGCAGCTTGACACTACCTGCAGCTCCTCCTTTTGGCAGTGCCAGCCTCTCCGGGTCAATAATTTCGTATTGACCGCCCGGCCCGTATGGCGCGGGCTCTGCGTCCCCCGTGTCTGTCGCCTCCGCTACGGCGGTAAGCCGGCGGTTGTAGACGCGGGCAGCATCCTCCATCCCTTGTAGGGCGGCCCTTTGGGCGACGGTGCAGGGGCTCGCAGTAATAGCCTGCTGCTGCACCGCCGGTCCACCGGACCGTTCCCGGGTCCTGCCCCACAGCCAGTTCAGGCCCCTTGTGGCCCGCTCTTGACACCGCAGCCTTGCTCTGGCACGCAGAGCGCGCTGCAGCCTGCGGTTGGATCGCAGGCGGCTGCGGTCGAGCGGGGGGACCATCTTCACTGGCAGCGGGAGCACACCCCTGCCCCTCACTTGTCCTTTTTGGCCGCCGCCGCCGCCGCCGATGCCAGCTCCGCCTCCTGGCGAGCCGCCTTCCGCGCTGCCCGGGCTGCTGCGCTTCCAATAGTACTGCCCTCCACCAGTGGCAGCAGGTGCATCGCCCCGTTGTTCCAGCCGCTGGTCTTCTCCACCATGAGGAACGCCTCGACCACACGCGCCAGGTACTCGAAGCAGGCCAGCTCCGTCACCACATCCTCCCCCAGCTCTTGGATGGCCACATCCAGAATGTAGGTCAGGTTGTTGCACACCAGATGGTGCGTGCTGTTCTTCCACCCGCGGGGGGCTCCCGGTGCAGCCCCAACGCCCTCCTGCTCCTTGCGAAGGGCCAAGCGGGCCTGCAGGCTCCCGTGCGCGACCTGGCGCGCATCCAGCACCTGCAGCGGCAGCACCCTGTCGTCGCGGTCCTTGACCAACAGGCGCCAGGCCACTTTGAAAGCTCGCCGGGGGAGACGCACCCCCTTGGTGGTTCGGCGCAGGTCTCTCTCCCTCACACGCTCCCGCGATCGACGCGAGCTCCGCTGGGAGGAGTCCCGACTCGTGCTCCGGCTGCTGGACCGCTGCCGCTCCTTGCGACGCTCGCGGGAGCGATCCCGACGCCCCTTGGGCTCCGCAGAACGGCCCCTGCCATGCCCACGTCGCTCCCGGGACTTGTCGCGGCGCGACCGAGCGCCACCCCTGCCCCTGCCACGGCCTCTGCTCTCGCTGTCGGAGCTGTCGCTGCTGCTGCTGCTGCTGCTGCTGCTGCTGCTGCTGCTGCTGCTGCTGCTGCTGCTGCTGCTGCGCGACTCTCGTCGCTCCCACTGCTGGTGTCTGTCGAGCCTGGGCTGCTCCCGCGCCGCGCGCGTCTCTTCTCCTGGCGCTTGCTCTTCGGATGGCCCTTGCCCCCCTTGTCCTCGCGCTGGCTCTTCCCTTTCCTCGCGTCCCTCCTCTTCCCCCGCGCCAGGGCTTGCAACTCCGCTCCGATGAGCTCGCGGACGCCCGCCAGAAGGGCAGCATTCTCTGCCAGCTTTCGGTTCCTGCCCTGAGACTTCTTTCCCTTGGCGCGAGCAGCAGCAGGGGCCAGCTGCTCGCGCGCGTCCAAAAAATCCTCAGAGCTCGTCGCGTCCTCCTCTTCCTCGTCGGTGCCGTTGCTGGGAGGATCCTTTCGGGTCCTTTCGCCCCTGGCTGGACCAGTCTTCCCCTTGCCCCCAGTGGCCACTGGGGGCTTCTTCATCTCTAGAGTAATGGCCTTGCACAACATGGAACCCATGTCGGAATCACTTGACCCCTCACTAATCTGGAGCCCTGCAGTCTTGAGAAACTGTCCCAAGGATGTCAAACGACCCTCAGACATAGTAGTAAGCCTTTGGGCCCAGTTTGGACCGAGATACTCAGTCAAGAACTTCAAAGTCGTTAACAGCTCCTTGCCCCCCTGAAAATACGATTTTTTCACATTTAATAAGAAATCTCGGTCTACTGCCTCAAGGGTGGTGTCTTCGTGATCACTAGCCATTATAGAATTCAAAGATGAAGAAATTTCTCACAACTAGGCTCAATATTCCGCAATCTTGGAGACTGAGAAAAATTTCGGACTGAAAATTTGTCACTCAGTTCTACCTTGCGGACTTTTACTCCCGTTGCGCAAACCCGTCAAAACTTGGTGCGAAAACCGTCAAAATGTTGTCGGCTATTGTCTCACGATTAGTTTGACACCAACTTTGTCAAAAACGGTGAAGTATTGCTCTAGTTGTGTTGAAAACTGATAAGCTGGCTTGGCAGCCATCACCACCTTGAAATACATCGCATCAACGTTGCATCCGTGACACACGCAAGTGCGGCGCCCCGCTGGCGCGGCGCTCCATGTAAGAATGACCTCAGAATACTACTGTACTAGATCTAGGACCCTGATACTACTTTTTTCAACATTGTACTACATTTTTATGATGTCACACATGTTCTGTCATGCCAGAACCGTTCAGCAACCACCTGGCATATCTTGAGGGTCCCTGGATACTAGTTGAAGTAGATTGAACTCGTTTGAACTAGTTTGAACTACCTGTACTAACTTTGACCTAGTTCGAACTACATCTGAGGCCCATCCAAGGCTGTCAGACCCTCCAGAGAGGGCGTGGCCACCCCGTTTGGCTCCCGCATGTCGACTTGCACCACTGGGCAACGGTGTAGCGCCTCCAAGGTAGCGGCGCACCTCCATCCCTCCGCTCCCCCAGGCAAAATCAGGGAATCCCGATCGTAAGATCAATCAGGGAGGCACCCCCCTGGTGGCTGGAGGGGCCAGGGGAAAGGGGGTAGGGGGCACGGCCCCAACTGTGGGGGGGGGGCGCAGCGGTGGCAAGGGAGGGACTGCGGGGGCCCACCTGTTGGCCATGGACCCCGCCATGATGGCCCGCATGGGCGCCGTCATGGGTGGAAAGGGGGTGATGGGTGCAGGGGGGGGTGGGGGTGGGCCCTGCCGGCTTGCAGGGAGGAGGGCACCCCCCATTGGGCCCTGCACTGCGAGTGCCGGGTGGGCACACCCCTCAAACCCACCCCGGGATAGCCCCACTGTGGGCTGGTGGCCTGCACGCCACGGGGGTAGCCCCTCCATGGGGGTACACCAGTGGGGCAGGGGAAGGAGCAGTGCCAGGGGGCGGTTACTGGGTGCCTGCTCCCCCCCCGGGGTACTGGGGAGCCGGGTGGCAGGGGGCTGGAGGCCCAGGCACTGGGGAAGAGCCCCGGGGCGGCCAGGGGGGATGGGTGACGGCCCCCGCGTCCGTGGCGGGGGACGAGGAGCCTGCAGAGGGGTATCCCTTGCACAGTTCACACCCAGCGGCCCAGCAAGGGGCGCGGGGGGGTGGGACAATCCTGCCCGGCGCCAAACCAGTGGCCCCAGCACCTGCGCGAGCCAAGGCAGCCAAGTGTCCCAAGTGCCGCCATCGCACGTGCCGTTGCAGCAGCAGCAGCAGCAGCAGCAGCAGCAGCAGCGGCGGCAGCAGCAGCAGCAGCGACAGCAGCAGCGACTCGGGCCGGCGCAGCAGCAGCCGGCGCCGCAGGGACCGCCTACCGGGTCGCGCCAACCCAGCGAGCGGCCAGGTGTTGGCTGTGCCCATGACCAAGGGGGTCGCCCTGCCGGGGACTGCCACCAGCATCCCTTGGGAGGTGGAGGACTAATAATTTTGCAATAAACAAGTTCTGGTGCCTTCTCAAAAAAAAAAAAAATAATAACAATAATAATAATAATAATACGGCGCCTGTCGTCGGAGGGGATGGCAGGAAACAGCTTGCAAATGCAGGGAGGAGCTTGGCAAACGCGGCTGGCGCTAGTTTTGGGGGAGGCGAGGGGGTGTCTGCAGTGCCACGCTCAGGCACTTTAAAAGCGGGCGCGCGCGGGGGAGGCAAGGAGGAGAAAGCAGGTCTCCCGCGCCGTGCCAAGGGGGACGGGGCGGCCGGAATGGGACTGAGCCCAGAAATGATGGCGCAGATGAATGCCCTCATGGGGGGCTTCCAACAGCTGGGGATTGGCGGCGCCCAGGGGTTGGGAGCCGCAGTACGGGTGCCAGCACCCAGCGTGCAGGAAGGAGGCGCATGGGGGGGGCGGGGGCAGCAGGGCCCAGCCCTGCCGGGTGGACAAGCGGGCCCCATGGGTACCCGGGCACACCGACAGGCGTGGAAAGAACGCAGGGCCCAGCGTACGCCTACCCAGGGCAGATGGGTGCAGCCTGGCCTCAGCCCTACCCACCAGCGGGTACCGCGTACGGTACCTGGGTGCCAGCGGCTGGAACCCCGTACCACATGGCGTTCGCAGCAGCCCAAGGTGGGCAGAGGAAACGAGAGAGCAAGCGGTCCAAGTGCCGCGAGTGCGGGCATCGGCACTGCCGGTGCACGTCCAGCGACAGCACGAGCAGCGACTCGGAGGGGAGCGGGCGAGGGCGCGCGGGTGGCCGGGGCACAGGTGGGAGGTTGACCGACCTGCCAGTTACCCGCGGGGTCAACCTGCTCGAGTACCTGCCGGCGGGGCGGGCGCTCAGCGTGGTGTGGGACGTGGAAGACCACAAGTACCACCAGCGCACGGCCCCCAAGCACATGGAGACCGCCATACAGGGCCACAACGGCAACATGGTGGCCTGGCTGAACGTGCAAAGGGCCCCCGTGCTGCGCCAGCAGAAGGAGGGGACGGGACTTGGGTGGGCATCCAAGGAGAGGATGGAGCTGGCCCAGAACCTGTGCCACGTCTGGGATACGCTCAACAAGGAGCTCAGTCCCAACGTGTGCAGCGAGCTGGCGGGCGTGGAGTACCTGGCGCTCTGCGTGGAGGCTCTCCTGCTGGTGGAGACCAGCGGGTCTTGGAACGCGTCCGGGTACATGCTGCCCTACCGGCCGGCAGGGGGTGTCCGCACGCGGGCGGCCCGACGAGCGCTGCGGGCACACAAGAAGGAGCGCGATGCGTTGGCGTCGGCGCGAGGAAAGGAGGACAAGGCGGAGGGAGGAGTGGCGGGCTCTTCCCAGAAGAAGTGAGAGGGCGAGGTGTATTCCCCCTCCCAGAGGTGGCCATCAAGCCCCTCGACCGCGCGCGCCTACGGTCCCGACGTAGGTATCAGCGGGCCATGCGGCGGCGGGCCCTGCTCCTGCGCAGCGCGCGAATCGTGGATGGCCTCAACTGGTTGTGGAGGGGAGCACAGGAACCGCCTGAAACGGGTCCTGTCGGTGGCATGCGGATGGCTTTGCCCGCACCTGTTGCCCAGGAGCCCGCGGGTTGCGGTACCAGCAGGGTGTCCTTAGTGACCCCCTGCACTGCGGCCCAGCAGGCGGCCCTACAAGGGCTGGAGATTGCCGCCCAGGTCCATGAGCGCCGGCTGAGAGCCGTAGCGGCAGAGGACCTGGTGCATGACGTTGAGTCTGGGCCCTATGGGCCCGACGGGCAATATGAAATAATTGCCCCGGAGAGACTTGCGCTGCCCGCGGGCGGAGTGGCGGGCAGCGTGCCGCTGATGGACTGCCTCCCCCCCCAGTGGAGGGAGGTATATGGCAATATAATTTTTTTTTTGCAAAATTATATGCTTCAGCCGCTTGCAGGCCTTGGTAGACCGAGAGACTGGCAAATTGTGCGCAAGTCCCAGGCGGCTGCCACCATATAACACCCCCAGAGACAACAAACGAACAAACAAACAAACAAACAAAAGAGGGTGGGTGGGTGGGGAAAACTGATAAAGCATGCGCCGCCATGTCTTCCTCAATAAATTGGCTGCATTGCATGCGCACGGTGACGAATGCAAGTCCGGTACAGTACTGGCGCGGCGCCCAGGTGCCACTGAACAGTTGTACTACAAAGAACCCACTTGTACTGATTCTTTCGACATTGTACTACGTTTAGTCACTGTCTACTTCAACCCAGGTGGTCATACCACCTCCTAGGCAGGTTGTGCTACACCTGAACGAATCTTTACTAGGCTGAGCTAGTTTGAACTAGTTTGAAGTAGATTGTACTACCCTGTAGTACCAATGAAGTACTTTGAACTACATCCAAGTACTTGGAAACAGTCCAGTGGTCATTTTCAGGGACTTTCACCCTTTCCATGAGCATTTCTCGCAGATCATCCATGAGGCAGCGGCACCGACTCGCACTCCGCTCCCCTTAGTCGCAAATCAGGGAATCCAGATCGTAAGATCAACCAAGCTGCGGGTGCTGCCCGAGTACCTGCAAACGGCCAAGGACCGGTACGGGGGCAGTCTGCGGGCCCGGCTGGAGGGCCTGAAGCCCATGTTCATCCGTGGGCCAGGCCAGACCAGCGGGTGGCAGAGTCGCGAGCGCATGGACATCGCGGTCAACCTGTGCCACGCCCTGGACGTGGCGGTGAAGGAGCTGGGAGTCACGGCGGTGACCGAGCTCGCGTGCATGGAGTACTTTGCACGCATCGTGGAGTCACTCATGGTGGTGGAGAGCGAGCGGGGCCAGGGCGCGTGGGTCGCCCAGGCCGCCTTCGTGCTGCCGGTGGTGGAGAGCGGCAGCCAGCGGACGAGGGCGGCGCGACGGGCTCTCAAGGCCGCCAAGAAGGAGCACGACGCGCGGGTCAGCGCGGCGGTGCTGGCCAAGGTGGATGGGGGGCGGTGGCCTCCTCCTCCGCCAGCAACAAGCAGAAGTGAGGGGGCGCGGCGTGTTCCCCCTCCCAGTTCCGGCCGTCCAGCCCCTCGACCGGTCCCGCCTGCGCTCACGACGCAGGCTGCAGCGAGCCACGCGGCGGCGGGCACGCTTGCTGCTCATGGTCCGGCTCGTGGAAGGCCTGAACTGGATGTGGGGGGGACACGGGAACCGCCTGTGGGGGCGGCCGGGTGTGGGGCGGGGCCAGCAATGGCCACGCCTGCCGGCGGGCCCCCAGGGCGCGGCACTAGCGGGGCGACGGCAACGGCTCCCTGCACCGCTGCCCAGCAGGCGGCCCTACAAGGGCTGGAGATTGCCGCCCAGGTCCATGAGCGCCGGCTGAGAGCCGTAGCGGCAGAGGACCTGGTGCATGACGTTGAGTCTGGGCCCTATGGGCCCGACGGGCAATATGAAATGATTGTCCCAGAGAGACTTGCGCTGCCCGCGGGCGGAGTGGCGGGCAGCGTGCCGCTGATGGACTGCCTCCCCCCCAGTGGAGGGAGGTATATGGCAACATAAAAAATATTTTGAGGGAGGAGGAGGTAGTGCAGCCAGGGCGTCGAAGGCGAGTGACGCATGGCTGTGCGAGCGACACAGAGTACGCGCGCCTGAGCGTGCGGCTGGCGGAGACCGGGATGACAGACTACAGCGAGGAGGAGCCCCCGGTCACCAACGGCCTGTTCGGCGTGCCCAAGCGCGATCCAGGGGTGGTGGACCCGTCAGCCCAGCGCCAGCGACTCATCTGCAACATGGTGCAGAGCAACGACAAGTTCCCCACCCCTGGCGGCTGTTACCTGCCAGATGTGGGGGCGGTGGCCGAGATGGCAGGGGGCGCGCCCAGCTACTCGAGCAAAACGGACCTGGAGACGTACTACTACCGCTTCTCCGTGCCAACGGAGTGGCGGGAGTGGTTCGCGCTGCCCCCAGTCTGGTCGGCCAGCCCGGGGAGCGCCGCCGGCTCTATCCCAGGTTCCGTGTTCTGGTGATGGGGTGGTCTCACTCGGTCCTGCTGGCGCAGGTGGCGCACATGCAGACCCTGTTCGGGCCGGGGAAGCTGAACCCCGGGCTGAGTGTGAGCGTCCCGATGCATCAGCTCGGGGTGCGCACAGTGCGTGAGGGAGGACGGGAGTGGATGGAGTTGGTGGGGGCCGCCGAACTTGACTGGCAGCTGCTGCCCGAGGACCCTCCTCGGCCGGCGCAGTTGGTCATGATCGACGACCTGGGCACCACACACGCGCGCAGCGCAGCGGAGGCGAACGCGCTGCTGGACCGCGCATGCACCGAGTGCTACGCGCCAGCTGGCCTGGTGGTGAATGAGAAAAAGGTCGAGCGGGCGCGGAGGTCAAGCTGTGGAGATCCTGGGCATCGAGTTTCACCAAGATGGGAGCTTGTGGCCGTCGGCGAAGCGACTGGCCCTCCTGGTCCACGACACCGAGGCGGTGCTGGCCCGGGGACGTGCAAGCTACCATGAGTTGGCCTCCCTACTGGGACGCTGGGTATGGATCCAGCTGCTGCGCAGGAGTCTGCTAAGCACCTGGTTCCACGCCTACAGGATGCTCCACCAAGTGCTGGCCCTCCGCAAGGGAGGACGCTTCCAACTCTGGGCAAGTGTGCGCCGGGAGCTCTGGGCGGCTGTCTGCCTGGCTCCCCTGGTGCATGCGCAGCGCAACCAGCCACTGGACACCACCGTCGTGGCCAGTGACGCGTCGAGCCGGGGCTCCGGTGTGGTGTACGCCCGTCTGGCAGAGGCAGACGTGAAGGCTTTGTCCAACTGCCGCGAAATGAAGGGGTGGAAGACTCTGTGTGTCGGGTCGGAAGAGGTCGGTGTGGAGCGAACGGGGGAGAGGGAACATCGGGCGGTGGCGACCGCCCGCTGGCGTGTGGCGGTGAAACACCGGTGGAGGGACGCGGGGGCGCACATCAATGAGAAAGAGGCGCGCGCAGCCGTGCAGAGCCTGGAGTGGGGGCTGCGCACGCGGGCCGGTGGGGGCGACGGCACGTACGGCTGGTGGATAACACCGCCGTTCTGGGCGCACTGGTGAAGGGGCGGTCATCATCTTACCGCCTCAACACGTGGTGCCGCCGCGCTGCCGCCCTGGGCTGTGCCAGCAACACCAGGTACCACTGGGTGTACATCCGCTCGGAGCGAAACCCCGCTGACGCGCCCAGCCGGGGCCGGTGGGTGCGGGACCTTACCGCCGATGGCGATGTGGAGAGTAACCCGGGGCCGGGAGGGCGGCAGGAACTGCTGGAGAGCACCGTGCTGCCCGCGACCCTGCGCAGCTACCATCGCGCAGTGATCGCGTACCTCCTGTGGGCTGAGCCCTATGGTGCTGTACCGCCGGAGGAAGCGGAGAGCGTGTTCTGCGAGTGGCTCGTGTCTGTCTACGAGGATGGAGGGGGAGCAGGGCGTTCCATGTGCATGAGGGCGCTGTGTGGGCTGCAACTGTACTACCCCAGCCAAGTGCAGGGGTGGCGCGAGGCCCGCCGGCTCCTGTACGGGTGGCAGCGACGCGTGCAAACGCATAGCCCCAATCCGGTGCCGTGGGAGCTGCTCTACCTGGTGGTGCAGATCCTCCGCTGGCAGGGGGCGCCCATGGCAGCAGCCGTGTGCGTCATCACTTTCCAGCAATACCTGCGCATCGGGGAGGCCTTCAAGCTCCGAGTGGGGGACGTGGCGCTGCGCGGCGACCGTCGCCTGGGGCAGCGGGGACTGGGCGCGCTTCTTCTGCGGGATCCCAAGACAGCCAAGGGGGGTGCACAGGCGGTGGTGGTGCAGGATCCCCTCTCGCTGTACGTGCTCGAGCGCCTGTGCGCTGGGCGGGAGCCCGAGGAGCCCTTGTTTGGGAGCCTCAACTACAGCCAGTTCTCTCGTCGGTGGCACGCGGCGTGGGATGTTCTGGGCCTGCGGGGGATGTTTCCGCCCTACTCCATGCGACATGGTGGGGCAACGTACGACTACCTGCAGGGCGTTTCACTCCCAGACATCCAGAAGCGCGGGCGTTGGCGCCAGTTCAAGTCGGTGGACCACTACGTGGGCCTGCACCGTGCTCTAGCGGTGCAAGTGCCGCGGTGGGTGTGGTTGCTGGCTGAGGAGTTCCCCCCCGCTCAGTGGAGTTCACACTGGCAGTAGCAAGTGTGGGGATGCGCCTGCCCCGGTCTAGGCCGGGGGGCGCAGTATAAAACGATGCAGCTCCGTTGGAGGAGTCGGCAGGGCGCACTCCAGCGGACACGCTGGGGCCCTGCTGGTTTTGGGCGTCGCGCCATCATCCTGATTTCCGGTTTGGCTCAACTTCGACCGTATCCTGCCTTGGACAGAGCCGGCGGGGCGCACTCTAGTGGATACACTAGGGCTCTGCGGGTACCTGCGTTGACAGGTGCAGGGGAGGCGCACTCTAGCAGCCACGCTAGGGCTTCCCCCTCTACAACCACTCCAGATGCGGCCGGGGACGGCCAGGTTGGAGATGCGGGTGTTATATGGTGGCAGCCGCCTGGGACTTGCGCACAATTTGCCAGTCTCTCGGTCTACCAAGGCCTGCAAGCGGCTTAAGCATATAATTTTGCAATAAACAAGTTCTGGTGCCTTCTCAAACAAAGTGAACCTGAAAGCATGCACAGAGGATGGTTGATCTTACGATCTGGATTCCCTGATTTGCGACTAGGGGAGCGGAGTGCGAGTCGGTGCCGCTGCCTCATGGATGATCTGCGAGAAATGCTCCTGGAAAGGGTGAAAGTCCCTGAAAATGACCTCTGGACTGCTTCCAAGTACTTGGATGTAGTTCAAAGTACTTCATTGGTACTACAGGGTAGTACAATCTACTTCAAACTAGTTCAAACTAGCTCAGGCTAGTAAAGATTCGTTCAGGTGTAGCACAACCTGCCTAGGAGGTGGTATGACCACCTGGGTTGAAGTAGACAGTGACTAAACGTAGTACAATGTTGAAAGAATCAGTACAAATGGGTTCTTTGTAGTACAACTGGTCAGTGGCACCTGGGCGCCGCGCCAGGACTGTACCGGACTTGCATCCGTCACCGTGCGCATGCAATGCAGCCAATTTATTGAGGAAGACATGGCGGCGCATGCTTTATCAGTTTTCCCCACCCACCCACCCTCTTTTGTTTGTTTGTTCGTTTGTTGTCTCTGGGGGTGTTATATGGTGGCAGCCGCCTGGGACTTGCGCACAATTTGCCAGTCTCTCGGTCTACCAAGGCCTGCAAGCGGCTTAAGAATATAATTTTGCAATAAACAAGTTCTGGTGCCTTCTCAAACAAAGTGAACCTGAAAGCATGCACAGAGGATGAGCTGGCCTCCCTACTGGGACGCTGGGTATGGATCCAACTGCTTCGCAGGAGTCTGCTAAGCACCTGGTTCCACGCCTACAGGATGCTCCACCAAGTGCTGGCCCTCCGCAAGGGAGGACGCTTCCAACTCTGGGCAAGTGTGCGCCGGGAGCTCTGGGCGGCTGTCTGCCTGGCTCCCCTGGTGCATGCGCAGCGCAACCAGCCGCTGGACACCACCGTCGTGTCCAGTGACGCGTCGAGCCGGGGCTCCGGTGTGGTGTACGCCCGTCTCGCAGAGGCAGACGTGAAAGCTTTGTCCAACTGCCGCGAAATGAAGGGGTGGAAGACTCTGTGTGTCGGGTCGGAAGAGGTCGGTGTGGAGCGAACGGGGGAGAGGGAACATCGGGCGGTGGCGACCGCCCGCTGGCGTGTGGCGGTGAAACACCGGTGGAGGGACGCGGGTGCGCACATCAATGAGAAAGAGGCGGGCGTAGCCGTGCAGAGCCTGGAGTGGGGGCTGCGCACGCGGGCCCGGTGGGGGCGACGGCACGTACGGCTGGTGGATAGCACCGCCGTTCTGGGCGCACTGGTGAAGGGGCGGTCATCATCTTACCGCCTCAACACGTGGTGCCGCCGCGCTGCCGCCCTGGGCTGTGCCAGCAACACCAGGTACCACTGGGTGTACATCCGCTCGGAGCGAAACCCCGCTGACGCGCCCAGCCGGGGCCGGTGGGTGCGGGACCTTACTACCGCCGATGGCAATGTGGAGAGTAACCCGGGGCCGGGAGGGCGGCAGGAGCTACTGGAGAGCACCGTGCTGCCCGCGACCCTGCGCAGCTACCATCGCGCAGTGATCGCGTACCTTCTTTGGGCAGAGCCCTATGGTGCTGTACCGCCGGAGGAAGCGGAGAGCGTGTTCTGCGAGTGGCTCGTGTCTGTCTACGAGGATGGAGGGGGAGCAGGGCGTTCCATGTGCATGAGGGCGCTGTGTGGGCTGCAACTATACTACCCCAGCCAAGTGCAGGGGTGGCGCGAGGCCCGCCGGCTCTTGTACGGGTGGCAGCGACGCGTGCAAACGCATGGCCCCCATCCGGTGCCGTGGGAGCTTCTCTACCTGGTGGTGCAGATCCTCCGCTGGCAGGGGGCGCCCATGGCAGCAGCCGTGTGCGTCATCACTTTCCAGCAATACCTGCGCATCGGGGAGGCCTTCAAGCTCCGAGTGGGGCATTACAATTCGTTCAAGTGGCCCGCCGGAGCGGCTGTACAATTTTTCCCAGTGAGCGCGCTGCCAAGTGTACTTGTGGGCAAATTTTTAGGTGCCCCGTCACATCGAGGTACTAAAAATTAGGCTACGGTACGAATTCAGCGAATTTCAGCGAATTTTCAGTCGAACCAAAGGAAGTGACGCCAACTACCAAAAAGTTTCCGTTACGAATTTTCAGCCCAACACTCGCGCAAAATGAAGTGACGGCAACTACCAAAAAGTTTCCGTTACGAATTTTCACTCCCACACGTTTGCACAAAAGGAAGTGACGGCAACTACCAAAAAGTTTCCGTTACGAATTTTCAGTCCCACACTTCGCGCAAATTTTAGTAGGGCTGCACGCAAGCTACCTTTCAAAATTTTGCGCTAGTATGGAACGCATTTCATTCGTCTGGAGGAACGCTGCCCGCCAACTACCCCCGTTCAGAAAGTTCCGCCGAAATTTACCCGAGATTTGGAAATCTGAACGTCCGCGCAAATTTTAGTAGGGCTGCACGCAAGCTACCTTTCAAAATTTTGCGCAAGTATGGAACGCAATTCATTCGTCCGGAGGAATGCTGCTCGTCAACTGCCCCCGTTCAGAAAGTTGCGCCGAACTTTACTTGAGATTTGGAAATCGGAACGTGCGGTTGGAGTTTCGCGGGGAAACCCAAGTTCCCAAGTAATTCACCAATGACGCGCTTCGAACACTTGTCCGCTAAAACCTAAGCAGCCGCTCCGGCTGGCCACTTAAACGAAACTTGATGGACGTGGCGCTGCGCGGTGACCGTCGCCTGGGGCAGCGGGGACTGGGCGCGCTTCTTCTGCGGGATCCCAAGACAGCCAAGGGGGGTGCACAGGCGGTGGTGGTGCAGGATCCCCTCTCGCTGTACGTGCTCGAGCGCCTGTGCGCTGGGCGGGAGCCCGAGGAGCCCTTGTTTGGGAGCCTCAACTACAGCCAGTTCTCTCGTCGGTGGCACGCGGCGTGGGCCTGCGGGGGATGTTCTGGGCCTGCGGGGGATGTTTCCGCCCTACTCCATGCGACATGGTGGGGCAACGTACGACTACCTGCAGGGCGTTTCACTCCTAGACATCCAGAAGCGCGGGCGTTGGCGCCAGTTCAAGTCGGTGGACCACTACGTGGGCCTGCACCGTGCTCTAGCGGTGCAAGTGCCGCGGTGGGTGTGGTTGCTGGCTGAGGAGTTCCCCCCCGCTCAGTGGAGTTCACACTGGCAGTAGCAAGTGTGGGGATGCGCCTGCCCCGGTCTAGGCCGGGGGGGCGCAATATAAAACGAAGCAGCTCCGTTGGAGGAGTCGGCAGGGCGCACTCCAGTGGACACGCTGGGGCCCTGCTGGTTAATTTGGGCGTTGCGCCATCATCCTGATTTCCGGTTTGGCTCAACTTTGACCGTATCCTGCCTTGGACAGAGCCGGCAGGGCGCACTCTAGTGGATACACTAGGGCTCTGCGGGTACCTGCGTTGACAGGTGCAGGGGAGGCGCACTCTAGCAGCCAAGCTAGGGCTACAACCACTCCAGATGCGGCCGGGGACGGCCAGGTTGGAGATGCGGGTGTTATATGGTGGCAGCCGCCTGGGACTTGCGCACAATTTGCCAGTCTCTCGATCTACCAAGGCCTGCAAGCGGCTTAAGCATATAATTTTGCAATAAACAAGTTCTGGTGCCTTCTCAAACAAAGTGAAACTGAAAGCATGCACAGAGGATGGTTGATCTTACGATCTGGATTCCCTGATTTGCGACTAAGGGGAGCGGAGTGCGAGTCGGTGCCGCTGCCTCATGGCTGATCTGCGAGAAATGCTTCTGGAAAGGGTGAAAGTCCATGCAAGTGACCTCTGGACTGCTTCCAAGTACTTGGATGTAGTTCAAAGTACTTCATTGGTACTACAGGGTAGTACAATCTACTTCAAACTAGTTCAAACTAGCTCAGGCTAGTAAAGATTCGTTCAGGTGTAGCACAACCTGCCTAGGAGGTGGTATGACCACCTGGGTTGAAGTAGACAGTGACTAAACGTAGTACAATGTCGAAAGAATCAGTACAAGTGGGCACTTTGTAGTACAACTGTTCAATGGCACCTGGGCGCCGCGCCAGGACTGTACCGGACTTGCATCCGTCACCGTGCGCATGCAATGCAGCCAATTTATTGAGGAAGACATGGCGGCGCATGCTTTATCAGTTTTCCCCACCCACCCACCCTCTTTTGTTTGTTTGTTTGTTTGTTGTCTCTGGGGGTGTTATATGGTGGCAGCCGCCTTGGACTTGCGCACAATATGCCAGACTCTCGGTCTACCAAGGCCTGCAAGCGGCTTAAGCATATAATTTTGCAATAAACAAGTTCTGGTGCCTTCTCAAACAAAGTGAACCTGAAAGCATGCACAGAGGACATGACTCGCAAATCCGCGCGGTAAATCCCTCGTCTCGCTAGCGTTTTCCCGTGTTGGTCTGTACGGCAGTACGGGGTACTCGGTAAAACCCTTGCGTACTGTAAAAATACAGGTATTTTTGCGAGGGGTAAAAAATACGCGAAAAAATACGCAGTACGGCATACGGGGTATTTTTGAAATTGTGGTAAAAAAGTACGGGGTATTATTGAGGCCAAGGCTTAAAGTACGGGGTATTCTAAGGATGTGTGGCCCTGCAGCCAACAAATGTTACTATGTACTATGCTCTCTGCTATTCATTAATGAGCATAATGGCAGTGACTTGCCACCTGCCACACTTAGATCGACATTGCAATACATCCATCAAGTACATTTGTATATTGTGGACATGCAAACTATTGACCATCTAACACCGGTTTCTTTTATTACAATGCGTCATCGACGACATAAAACATTATTGAATGGTATAATGCACCCAGAGCTCTGGCAGCCTCGATGCAGAGGATGTCATAGCACTATAGATGGCAACTTCGCTGCACAATGACAACAAGTGCATGCCACGAATCCCTAAGAAATAAAATCATTGGCAATGAACCCAGACTTGACCTTCACTGCTGCGGCAGGTCCATACTTTGCCACTGCCGCGATCATGTTCTTGTACGAGGCGCTGGCGGCGACGTGAAACGGAATGCCATTCTCGTAAAAGAAAGAGGCCTGGGCAAGGCGGACTTCCTGGAGCTGCGCATTGGAAAAGCACTGTGGAATCGTCTTCTGCACTGCCTTGCCAGAGCCACAAGGGCCAGCACCCGGGGCAGCGGCAGGCAGAAGGGCCTTGGCAACGCGGGCACCGAGCACTGCCTTTTGCTCCCTCTTTTCCAACCAGGCTGCATCAGCCGCCTGAAGCCTCCCAATCAGGCCTTCTACATTCCTAGACTGCTGGCAAAATGTGGCTCCCTTGTTGGGGATGTGGCCGAGATGGCCGACAGCGCGATCCTTGCTAAAGTTGCCAGGCCTGCCGAACTTGTAATCGCACAGCTTGCACGCCTGGCCACCTCTGGCCGACTACCACGTCTTCCCCACTCACGGTCTTTTCCACCTCGTCAATCAGGTGGAGGTATTGATACTCCTCTCCCCTTTTGACGACTGGAACTCTAGGCATGGTCGCCTCTTTTAGGATTGCCTAGCGCACAATACATGAACCGGCGCACCCGGCACCCTCTATTTGCCTTAACTGCGTCTTCACTCTTCTGCGTCTTTCTGGAAGTGCACCCGTCCCTAAACCTTATGATTCTGCCATGCATATGCTGTCTGTCCCCTTACAGCTTTTCTCCCGCGCAATAAAAAATCCTGTCGAAAAATGTAGAAAGGCACACCGTCACGCGTGTACTAGCAAGTAGCTATGCACTCGCTGCAATTTCAGCAATTTCAGTACCACTGACAGGTCTGGGCCTCTCCCCACCGCGTGACACGTCCGCGACCTCCAAAATCGGCTAAGTCCAAAGTGAAAAACAGTGAAAATCGTACGGCGTACGCGGTCGAAAGCGTCAGTACCGTGGAATACGGCGTATTTTCATACCCGAGGTGCCGTACGAACCAACACGGGCGTTTTCATCCCCGCTAGCCATCATATCCGTAGAGAGGAAGTCGTTGGCTTAAAAACGGACCTATTCCGAGGTAAAACGGCCAAAAGATGGCTTAGAAAACCGAAAAACGAACTTGAAAACTGATAAAGCATGCGCCGCCGTGTCTTCCTCAATAAATTGGCTGCATTGCATGCGCACGGTGACGGATGCAAGTCCGGTACAGTACTGGCGCGGCGCCCAGGTGCCATTGAACAGTTGTACTACAAAGAACCCATTTGTACTGATTCTTTCGACATTGTACTACTTACGCTTAGTCACTGTCCACTTCAACCCAGGTGGTCATACCACCTCCCTGGCAGGTTGTGCTACACCTGAACGAATCTTCACTAGCCTGAGCTAGTTTGAACTAGTTTGAAGTAGATTGTACTACCCTGTAGTACCAATGAAGTACTTTGAACTACATCCAAGTACTTGGAAGCAGTCCAGAGGTCATTTGCAGGGACTTTCACCCTTTCCAGGAGCATTTCTCGCAGATCATCCATGAGGCAGCGGCACCGACTCGCACTCCGCTCCCCTTAGTCGCAAATCAGGGAATCCAGATCGTAAGATCAACCATCCACCACCGGCAGCACGAAGGCGGCCTGGGCGACCCACGCGCCCTGGCCCCGCTCGCTCTCCACCACCATGAGTGACTCCACGATGCGTGCAAAGTACTCCATGCACGCGAGCTCGGTCACCGCCGTGACTCCCAGCTCCTTCACCGCCACGTCCAAGGCGTGGCACAGGTTGACCGCGATGTCCATGCGCTCGCGACTTTGCCACCCGCTGGTCTGGCCTGGCCCACGGATGAACATGGGCTTCAGGCCCTCCAGCCGGGCCCGCAGACTGCCCCCGTACCGGTCCTTGGCCGTTTGCAGGTACTCGGGCAGCACCCGCAGCTTGTACCGGTAGTCCTCCACCTCCCAAGGGATGCTGATGGCAGTCCCCGGCAGGGCGACCCCCTTGGTCATGGGCACAGCCAACACCTGGCCGCTCGCTGGGTCGGCGCGACCCGGTAGGCGGTCCCTGCTGCGCCGGCTGCTGCTGCGCCGGCCCGAGTCGCTGCTGCTGTCGCTGCTGCTGCTGCTGCTGCTGCTGCTGCTGCTGCTGCTGCTGCTGCTGCTGCTACTGCAACGGCACGTGCGATGGCGGCACTTGGGACACTTGGCCGTCTTGGCTCACGCCGGTGCTGGGGCCACTGGTTTGGCGCCGGGCAGGATTGTCCCACCCCCCCGCGCCCCTTGTTGGGCCGCTGGGTGTGAGCTGTGCAAGGGATACCCCTCTGCAGGCTCCTCGTCCCCCGCCACGGACGCGGGGGCCGTCACCCATCCCCCCTGGCCGCCCCGGGGCTCTTCCCCAGTGCCTGGGCCTCCAGCCCTCGGCCACCCGGCTCCCCAGTACCCCAGGGGGGGGGCAGGCAGTGCCCAGTAACCGCCCCCTGGCACTGCTCGTTCTCCTGCCCCAGTGGTGTAACCCCATGGAGGGGCTACCCCCGTGGCGTGTGGGCCACCAGCCCACAGTGGGGCTATCCCGGGGTGGGTTTGAGGGGAGTGCCCACCCGGCACTCGCAGTGCAGGGCCCAATGCGGGGTGCCCTCCTCCCTGCAAGCCGGCAGGGCCCACCCCCACCCCCCCCGCACCCATCACCCCCAGTCCACCCATGACGGCGCCCATGCTGCATGGCCATCATGGAGGGGTCCATGGCCAACAGGTGGGCCCCCGCAGCCCCTCCCTTGCCACCGCTGCGCCCCCCCCACAGTTGGGGCCGTGCCCCCTACCCCCTTTCCCTTGGCCCCTCCAGCCACCAGGCCGGGGGGTGCCTCCCACCACCTTCCCTCGCCCAGCAAATGGCGTGGCACCTCTGCCAACAGTCTCCCCACCCCTTGGGAGACCTGTGCCAGTCTCCTGAGCCGATCCTAGGGCTTCTATGCTCATGTTGCCCATGGTTGCCGCAATTTTTGCCAAATCATAGGAAAAATTCGCAGCTTGAGGCGCCCCATCATTCTGCTCATCTCCAGAGGCCCCAGACATGTCCCCCAGCATATCTTCGGCCTCCTCAGAGCCTACGAAGCCCCCCTCGGCCCCCATTTCGGCCAGGAATCCCTCTGGCAGTTTGTGCTCCAAGGAATGGTTGATCTTACGATCTGGATTCCCTGATTTGCGACGAAGGGGAGCGGAGTGCGAGTCGGTGCCGCTGCCTCATGGCTGATCTGCAAGAAATGCTCATGGAAAGGGTGAAAATCCCTGCAAATGACCTCTGGACTGCTTTCAAGTACTTGGATGTAGTTCAAAGTACTTCATTGGTACTACAGGGTACAGGCATTCACGCCTTAAGTTGGGTTGGCTTAAGTTGGGCTCACGCCTTAAGTTTGGTCGCAGTTGGCTGCATGGCGAACCCAACTTAAGGCTGATGGCTGTACTAGTAAAAACCCAACTTAAGGCGTGAAGGGGCTTCTAGCGCGGTGTGGCACTGATTTTTTACTGCCGCGACTTGAGGGTTTTGAGTTTTTTCCCGCGCCGGTGGTCCGACAGGGTTTCCGCGCCTTCCAACACTAAGCATCTATAAAATTCACTGCAGATCTTGGTTAGTTGGGCGCTGAAATCAGTCATCATTGTATTATATACATGGGCAAACGGCTTGCTGTTCAAACGCGTTCGTCACATTAGAACCCATCATAAATGCGACACAATGGCCGACAAAACTGATAAGGCCAAATCAATGGAACGCACTGTTTTCGGGCAGCGGGGCAGCGTCCAGCAAAAAGCAGAAACGAGACACCACAGGCGAGAAGGCAGGTGGCAAGGGCAAGCTGTCGAACCAGCAACGCTATGACATCATCCAACTCCTAGAAAAGGGCAGGTCTAAGGCATCCGTGATGATGAAAGTAAATCTGAACATTTGGTACCGATAGCCCTCATGGTCGTGTGTAGCGACAACCTCAACAACTTTCATGATGCCATTGTCTATGAACGGGCTCAAGGCAGCGGCCTGCCGTTTGGCCACCCGGCCAATATGGCTGTGGTCAGCCTTTTGAACAGCTATGGCCTTCTTGTCGTAAGGGTTGCTGCGCTCTCTAACATGGCGACATATTTCGCCGGGATCAGCAACGTTGTTGGCATTCACGTGCAAACCGTTCACCGTTATTAGACCAGTCCTGGTGATAGTGGCCATGGACGGGATTGCTGTTTGCGTCGGTTCTAGGGAAGACGAGGCTAGAGGGTATAGCCACGATTACCGCGCATAGAACGCACATGCCCTATGCAGCACACGAAGTTTTGGCTAGCACGGTGGGGTGCTTCACCTGCCCACAGCCGGTTTGAGGACTTGCATCCAAGTTACGACCCGAAATACGACCTTGATGGTGAATTCTTTAGTGCAGTTCGATCGGCCTTGACGAGAGCTATCAAAAGACACCCTTAAGTCCTTAAGCAGGGCTGGGGGTCGCAAGTTATGGTAACTTAACGGGTTCACGCCTTAAGTTGGGTTGACCCCAAGAAACCCTCGAACCCAACTTAAGGCGTGAATGCCTGTAGTACAATCTACTTCAAACTAGTTCAAACTAGCTCTGGCTAGTACAGATTCGTTCAGGTGTAGCAAAACCTGCCTAGGAGGTGGTATGACCACCTGGGTTGAAGTAGACAGTGACTAAACGTAGTACAATGTCGAAAGAATCACATTCTTTCCCAGTTGTGCTCGCTCGCTGCTAGCTTCTATTTCATATCCCACACTTGCCAAATACCGTCCTAATGAGTCTAAGGGACTTTTTGAAGAAGTTGCAAGTCTTGCCTTGTAGGCAGGACCGAGGGAACCCTGGCACTATCAAAGTGGCCAACAAATCGGATTTCTCTGAAAATAGTTTATTAAACAGAATGCGGGAAAGAAAGGGCCGCCACAACCTTGTGGCTGTACATGCAGAGAGGCTTGTTAGACGAATGGGGACGGCTTGTTGTTTACCGGGGAATCCTACTGGCAACTAGCTTTACCTTTTGTAAGTCAGGCGCCGTTTGTTTGAACGGCCGGCCATGTGTGGAATGCTGACGGAAGTTGCGTCAAAAAGCTGTAATAAAATCTGATGTAACCAGCACTCACCAATTGATTGGTGTGCTGCTTGGTTGGGTAGTGTGTTCAGGGTTGCATTCGAAGAGTACACATGGCCTGACAGCTCAGAGGTGTGACAGATGAGCTGGCTGGCTGAATTATTAAATTGTCAGCGTTAGGATATTTCTGGTTTTGCCGTTTTCCATTTTGACGGTAGGCTTGATAAGCATGGTCGGCGGGTTGTGACCCGTAATTGTTTCTTTGAATGTGCTCACTGAAGCAGTATGAGCGGCCTCGCTGCTATGGCGGCGGGGCTAAAGAAAATTAGGCAAAGACCCCGTCCTTGCCTGCTATGAAGTCGCGGGCTTTGCGACTTCACGGCAGGTAGGGGCGGTTTGAACGGAACGGAAATTTCGCGTTACCAATGTGCCAAGTGGTTCTGGTTGGCACCTTGCTGGGCAGCGTCTCGGTGGTCATAGAAAGTGGGCTGGGCGCCCCGCCCCGGCTGCTGGTAATTCCAGCAGCGGAGCCAATCATGTCGACTAAGAAGTCCGCAGCTAATGCGGAAACTGTGCGAAGGTCAATAGATTAATTTGGATTCCATGAGACTGCGCTGGTAGTCAGTCAGCGGCCCACAGCCTAGGGCGCTGCATGGCGCTGCCTTCGGCTTGGTGCGCGGCCCTTTTTTGTTATGGGCCAGCGAGGGATATAAGGGTGACGCGCGGCCGGCTAATTTCTTGCGTTCCGGAAGAAAATATATTTGCAAAATTCCCACAAAAGGAACCGAGTATCGGAAAGGCGTCTCGGCTGGCAGTGGCAGTGCCTGGCCTTGTCGTCTCTCCCTGCTCAGCACCCGGCAGGTAGCGGTTCAAACCCTGGTGGCGTCGGAATGCGAATTTTCTGGGTTTTTATCTGGAATAATATTTTGCTGAGGCGGCTCCGCGGATTCGCTAACCTTTTATCGTCGGGCCCCTTAGGGGGTTATTATAGCCTTGTGCGGGCTGAGTCGCCATGAAGGAGATGTTGCGACACGCCCCACTTTGTGGTCTTTTTATGGAAGCGGCTACCCTCGAGGCTGCCTGGAAGAGGGGGGGGGATTCTTCTTCTTTTCTTTGTTCACTGTTATTGGGGCAACAGTGATCCTATCAAGTTTTGTTTCCTGAACGGCGACAGTGCGGGGGAGGAGGGCAATGGCGCCAGGGACTGGGGTGGATCGGGGGGCTCTTGCTCCTGCATGCGAGGGAGACGAGATGACTACTTAAACCTGCCTTTGGCAGGGGCTCTACTCATTGTTTTCAATCAAATGCTGGTTTTCTTGGGAGCTCAAGTGTCATAATCGGATTTCTCTGAAAATAGTTTATTAAACAGAATGCGGGAAAGAAAGGGCCGCCACAACCTTGTGGCTGTACATGCAGAGAGGCTTGTTAGACGAATGGGGACGGCTTGTTGTTTACCGGGGAATCCTACTGGCAACTAGCTTTGCCTTTTGTAAGTCAGGCGCCGTTTGTTTGAACGGCCGGCCATGTGTGGAATGCTGACGGAAGTTGCGTCAAAAAGCTGTAATAAAATCTGATGTAACCAGCACTCACCAATTGATTGGTGTGCTGCTTGGTTGGGTAGTGTGTTCAGGGTTGCATTCGAAGAGTACACATGGCCTGACAGCTCAGACGTGTGACAGATGAGCTGGCTGGCTGAATTATTAAATTGTCAGCGTTAGGATATTTCTGGTTTTGCCGTTTTCCATTTTGACGGTAGGCTTGATAAGCATGGTCGGCGGGTTGTGACCCGTAATTGTTTCTTCCCACCCATCCCACCCTTGGGGGGCTCTTGCTCCTGCATGCGAGGGAGACGAGATGACTACTTAAACCTGCCTTTGGCAGGGGCTCTACTCATTGTTTTCAATCAAATGCTGGTTTTCTTGGGAGCTCAAGTGTCATAAGTGCTATCCTTATTTGCTGCAAAATAAAGATTTCGTGCAATTTGCGTGAAACCTCTCGGAATGGGCTCATTCGACCCCATTTTTTTGCTGCGGAATCACTTCATATGATGTGGAAACTATCGAGCTGGTTAATGAGCGCAAAAAGAACGAGTGATTTTGACCAAGAAACGCAGTGATGGGCCATACGCGATACGCGTCGTACGCGGCCCCAGGTGTATAATGTATAATACGCGGTGTATAATGTATTATACGCTAATCGTACGCTAACTGTTGAAAACCCCTTTTTTGGCATGGTTTTGAGGGGTTTTCAACATTCTGAGCAACCAAGCATGGTCTGCTGGTGTTTTTGCCATACCTTTTGGCTATACATGACATATATAGCATGACCTTGGCATTGTCATCACTACCTAGAAATACAAGCATAGTTTCTAACGGTCTAACTTGATAGTTTCTCTTCAAAATCGAGACAACATGCAACTCAGTATCAATACCAGTACGTATCAATTCACAACTCACTGGAAAGGATAATAAATTTGTAGAACTCAAGATATGAATGCACTATACATTGCCCCGAGGTGTCGATGACATTGAAGGGCGTCGATGGCATTGAAAGGCGCAAATGAATGCCTTGCACATCTCCTCGTCCAGTTGCTCTTTGCTGAGCCCATAAGGTGCGGGCAAATTACCGTCGGTGGATTGGACCTTTGATGATCCGCTTGGCCCAGCCGCCCCAGCAGCGCGCCCCGAGGTGTTGCTGGCATGAGCGGACACCCAGTTAGAGGCGTCGGTTTCTACAACGTCTGCAAGCATGTCTTTAAGTGCCGCCCGCACATCAGCCTGCTTCTTGGCGTCACTAGTCGCCTTCCTCTTCCTGGTATTGCTTTCCTTCTCCGCCTGCTCGACCAGCAGCCTGTAACGGAGTACTCCATCATCCATGTAGTAGTTATTTGTCTGCTGCCCATTCTTGAGGATGCGCTCTTTGCTAATGTATGTCCAGACAGTTTCGGATGTGGCCTCTTCTTCATCGGGCCGCACATCATCATCGTGTTCCATTGACTCATTCGTGTCAGCCATGCCTGGATGTCGATATGCTACGATATAGGTGCCAGACGACCACGACGTTGCTGGCACACCTTATCACCTTCTTGATGATGAATCTTCAGCCTTCCCGCCTTCACATTCCCGCCTTCACAAGTCACAATGAACGCGCTTTTAGCTTTAGTGCATTATACACTAGCTAGCTCATCACACAATTGTTTGTTCCTACTACAGGTCGGCGCGCCGCAGTCTAGGCAAGCAAAGCGGGCTGTAAAATGATGCCAAAACCCACCACGTAAGCCAAAAACACGCCAAAAATACGCGAAAATACGCAAAAATGCGCAAAAATACGCGTTGCGTATAAAAGTACCCCATTTTCGTACGCGCCGCTTGCGTATCGCGCATAATACGCTAAATACGGCGTATAATACGGCGTATGGCGCATCACTGAAGAAACGGCAAAGAAAACTGTAATTTTGCAATAAACGAAAACTGATAAAGCATGCGCCGCCATGTCTACCTCAATAAATTGGCTGCATTGCATGCGCACGGTGACGGATGCAAGTCCGGTACAGTGCTGGCGCGGCGCCCAGATGCCACTGAACAGTTGTACTACAACAAGGAACCCATTTGTACTGATTCTTTCGACATTGTACTACTTACGCTTAGTCACTGTCTACTTCAACCCAGGTGGTCATACCACCTCCCTGGCAGGTTGTGCTACATCTGAACGAATCTTCACTAGCCTGAGCTAGTTTGAACTAGTTTGAAGTAGATTATACTACCCTGTAGTACCAATGAAGTACTTTGAACTACATCCAAGTACTTGGAAGCAGTCCAGAGGTCATTTGCAGGGACTTTCACCCTTTCCAGGAGCATTTCTCGCAGATCAGCCATGAGGCAGCGGCACCGACTCGCACTCCGCTCCCCTTAGTCGCAAATCAGGGAATCCAGATCGTAAGATCAACCATTCCGCCGTCGTCCCAGCTGGCCGACCTCATCGGACCATACGGGGGGCAGCGAGAAATAGGGGCGCCAGCTCTCAGGTACCTCGAACCGGTAATAGAAGGTGTCAAGGTCTGTCTTGCCCGAATAGCATGGCGCCCCCCACACTCAGCTCAGCGACCTCGCCCAAGTTAGGCAGGTAACAGGTAGTCGGCTTGAGGAAGCACCGGTTGCACGGCACCATATTCCCTATAAACCGCTGCCGTCGTTCGCTGGGCTCCACAACCCTGGGGTCTTTCTTGGGGACGGCAAAACAGCCGTTCACCACAGGTGGCGCCTCCTCACTGTACTCGTTCATCCGCGTCTCCGCCAGCCTGATGCTCACTCGTGCGTACGCCGCATCGCTTGCACAACCATGAGACACCCGGCCTCGCCGCATCCACGCCCCCGCCTCCGCGTCGCATCTTTGTAGTTTGTAGAATGTTGTTTATGTCCTCATACGCCCTTTGCCATGCATATGGCCGGCAGTCCAGCAGCTTGACACTACCTGCAGCTCCTCCTTTTGGCAGTGCCAGCCTCTCCGGGTCAATAATTTCGTATTTACCGCCCGGCCCGTATGGCGCGGGCTCTGCGTCCCCCGTGTCTGTCGCCTCCGCTACGGCGGTAAGCCGGCGGTTGTAGACGCGGGCAGAGTTGAGAATGACTTTGGGCGACGGTGCAGGGGCTCGCAGTAATAGCCTGCTGCTGCACTGCCGGTCCACCTGGTTGATCTTACGATCTGGATTCCCTGATTTGCGACTAGGGGAGCGGAGTGCGAGTCGGTGCCGCTGCCTCATGGATGATCTGCGAGAAATGCTCCTGGAAAGGGTGAAAGTCCCTGCAAATGACCTCTAGACTGCTTCCAAGTAATTGGATGTAGTTCAAAGTACTTCATTGGTACTACAGGGTAGTACAATCTACTTCAAACTAGTTCAAACTAGTTCAAACTAGCTCAGGCTAGTGAAGATTTGTTCAGGTGTAGGACAACCTGCCAGGGAGGTGGTATGACCACCTGGGTTGAAGTAGACAGTGACTAAACGTAGTACAATGTCGAAAGAATCAGTACAAATGGGTTCTTTGTAGTACAACTGGTCAGTGGCACCTAGGCGCCGCGCCAACACCGTAGCGGCCGTGTTGGTCTGTACGGCAGTACGGGGTATTCGGTAAAACCCGCGCGTACTGCAAAAGTACGGGTATTTTCAGGAGGGGTAAAAAATACGGGAAAAAATACGCAGTACGGCAGTACGGGTATTTTTCAAGTTGTAGTTAAGAAGTACGGGGTATTTTTGAGGTGAATGCTGAAAAGTACGGGGTATTCCAAGGATGTGTGACCCTGCATCCAACAAATGTTACTACTATATAATTATTCTATGCTATTCATTAATGAACATATAGTGGCAGTGACTTGCCACCTGCCACACTTGGATTTACATTGCAATACATCCTTCAAGTACATGTGTTTATTGTGGTCATGCAAATTATTGACCATTTAACACCGGTCTCTTTTATTATAATACCCTTTTATTATAATGCATCAGCCTTTGCAAAATTTGCATGAATGCCATCAACTCAATATAATGCATTATTGAATATGGTATAATGCACCCAGATCTCTGCCTAGTTGATGCAGTGGATGTGATAGCACTACAGTCGGCAGCTTTGCTGCACAATGACAACAAGTGCATGCCATGAATCCCTGAAATTCGAAAAATAAAATGGCAATCAACCCATGCAGAATGAACCACACAATAAACTGCCAAGGAAATGCCTGAAAAAGTAAATACGAAGTGGCAAGTAGCCCAGAAAACACACCGTCAACTGCCAGGGCATTCCTGAGAAAAGTATATGGCAAACTGCAGTTATCTGGGCATGCCCAGATAACGCTGTCAACTGCCAAGGATATGCCTGGAAAAGCACTGTGGAATCGTCTTCTGCACTGCCTTGCCAGAGCCACAAGGGCCAGCACCCGGGGCAGCGGCAGGCAGAAGGGCCTTGGCAACGCGGGCACCGAGCGCTGCCCTCAGCTCTCTCCTTTCCAACGGGGCTGCCTCAGCCGCCTGAAGCCTCCCGATCAGGCCTTCTACATTCCCGGACTCCTTGCAAAACGCGGCTCCCTTGTTGGGGATGTGGCCGAGATGGCCGACAGCGCGATCCTTGCTAAAGCTGCCAGGCCTGTCGAACTTGTAATCGCACAGCTTGCACGCCCACCTCTGGCCGACTACCACCTCTTCCCCATGAACGGTCTTTTCCACCTCGTCAATCAGATGCATGGAGGTATTGATACCCCTCTACTTTTCTGTCGTTTGGGGCTCTACGCAGCGCCATGGTCGCATCTTAGTAGGTGATTGCCTGGTGCACAATGCATGAACCGTCGCACCACCCTCCATTTTCATCGTCCATTTTCCTCGTCCATTTTCCGCGTCCTTCTACTTTAATTGCGTCCTTCTAGAACTGCACGCTTATGATTCTGCCAGGCTGTCCCCTTACAGCTTTTCTCCCACGTAATAAAAAATCCTGTCAAAAAGGAAAAAGGTGCACTGTCACGCGCGTAGTAACTAGGGAGTAGCTATGCACTCGCTGCAATTTCTGCTATCTCAGCACCGCGGACAGGTTCCTGGGCCTCAATCTCGCGTGACACCTGCCCCCCCGCCCTAAGCGACCTCCGAAATCGGCTAAGTCCAAAGTGAAAAACAGCGAAAATCGTACGGCGTACGCGGTCGAAAGCGTCGGTACCGTACAATACGGCGTACTTTCATACCCGAGTTGCCGTACGGACCAACACGGCGTAGCGGACTTGCATCCGTCACCGTGCGCATGCAATGCAGCCAATTTATTGAGGAAGACATGGCGGCGCATGCTTTATCAGTTTTCCCCACCCACCCACCCTCTTTTGTTTGTTCGTTTGTTGTCTCTGGGGCTGTTATATGGTGGCAGCCGCCTTGGACTTGCGCACAATATGCCAGACTCTCGGTCTACCAAGGCCTGCAAGCGGCTTAATTATCAATACATTAATTATCAATACATAAAACGGCCATGGCGATGTGCTTTCATGCAAACTAGACAAAGATAACTTGCGGAATGCAGATACAATGCGCGAATCTTAAAGTTCACGAGTTAATGATGTTATTTCATAGCGGAGCTCGTGCGTTTTGCGATGTCGATGATTCTATGGAGGACTATCGCCATGGGCTTCCAATCTGAAAATTTCGTCGCCAGGAACAAAATAGAATGCACGCTAGCGGCGGTGATTGTAAGGTTTTATGAGCTTCAATTAGCGTCCAGGATGCGTTTACAATGTCATCATTAAAGCTTTAAAAAACCTGCTAGGTTTTGGCAAGATTTTTGTCATTATCGGCCGGTAAGACACTCAGGCTTGCGGGACGCGCGTCTGATCCTTCCGTGGAAGATTGGTCTTTCTTGCGCCGCTGGGCGAAGGACAATGGCGAATATGGTACGATCGTGTGCTCAGCGTCACCTTATCAATGTTTCGCTCTCTGAAAGGGTTGTCAACGCAACTTTTCGCCCTCCTTCCGTGCAGTTACCACCAGGTATGTTGCCGTTCCGTGCTGCGCATCGCCAAATTCCTGGCAGCTTTCAGTGATTTAATTTACGCTGCATGGCTGGGACGTGTCGAGGCATGAGCCATGGCTTGTCAGGAAGTCATAAGGGATTTGTCGTGTGGTTTTCTTGGAAGGAGTTTGCTAGCGGCACTCGGCTTTACGTGAATATTGACGCAGCCTTCCTTAGCAGCGGCTTTGCTGTGCTTAGAGGCTCACAAGCGTTAGCTTGTTTCTTAGCAAACGATTGCGCTGGAAAGAAAGGCGATTGCGGGTGTTCTGAGGGGCATACTGCATGAGTATAACTGCATGTAGTTAGGGATTATCATTGTTTTCTAGGCCTCTCTCCTACTGCGTTATGGGAGAGCCCTATCATATGCGAGCAAGGCAAAGTAACAATGGTAAGAAGCCCTGGCACGCAGCATGTACAGTATGGTAAGTATGCTTTCTGTGTGGACTGTCTGTTGTTCCCCTTGCTTTGGCAATCAGTGGATATGGCTTTTTAGAGTGTATTTGAATTGGACCGCGTGGTTTTGGAATGATGCTCACACCATATACCTGCGATATGCTTTTGAAGTGTTGGCTAGCCATGTAGAGCTACCAGGTTGTAGGAACGCGATTTCCTCGAAGAGATGGCGCGCGACGAAGATGGCCATGGCGGTGTTGCGCCCAGGTCGAAAGCCCATTTGCCTCTCCCCAAGGTGATGGTCGAGAGCAGAACGAAGGCGGTTGAGGATCATGCGCATGAGCAACTTGAGTGTGGCGCTCTCAGTCTGTATGCACACTTAGGTAGTTGGCGGGGTCGTCAGGGGAACCTTTGTTTTTGTACAGCATAATACTACAGTAGCTGTGCTGCCACTCAGGAATCGGCGGCGCGGCGGCAAGCAGGATCCGGTCGCAGACGTCAAGCAGGAACCCCGTGAGCGCCATCAGTTTAATCACCGGGGCGGGGAGCTGGTCAGGTCCTATGGCGGCGTAGAGCGGACTTCATTTGGCGGCGGTGCTCAGCTCGGTCTCGGTGAACGGACGGCGGTAGCTTTATCGACTCAATTAATTAATTAACTAATTAAGTAAGTAAGTATAAAGTAAGTAATTATTAAAGTAATTCGTCGTACGTCAAAACTCAGTCCTAAGCTCAAGTAGTGGTAAGGGCAGGTGGGTACCCCGTATGTTTGATATGCATAATGGCACTCAATAATATCATGCTAATGCTTGGGCATATGCCTAAAAAATCATATGTTGACCAAATCATGTAAAATTTACAAGGGTGTCAACCCATACTCGCGATTTGGCAATTTTCTGTGGAAGGACGAGTTGGGAAAATTCAATAAAATCCATATGCATGTTGAAAAAATATAGGTGTGTAAACAATATAGTTCTTGAAACATGGCAAAAAACTGGGCTCAATTTGGCCATAGCCTCTACCTGAAACTCACCAAAAACCACCAGCCCTAAGAATGGGTTTCGAGGTTGCTAGCAATGTGCAAGCATGTAAGTGCGGTCATACTACACACCATGACCGTGGCAACCAACCATGCCAATCAACTCATTTCCCTTCTAGCATAACAGGACAACATACTTGCATCATCATACTGAAGTTATATTATACCTTAGTATATGTGTCTATGCACGCACGAAGGGAATGGGCATGGATACCTACCTACAAAGGACTTTATTATAAGCCTTATTAACCACCAATATAATGGGTAGGTTGAGCATATTTAAATTGTTTTTAACAAGAATAGAGATGGCTAACACTGTTTTGCCTTGCCATGGCATGGCCAAAGTTGAGTAACTCTAGAGCCCTAGGATCTGGCTCTAAGTTCCCCATGTCCGTCCGCACGCCTTCCGCTAGCGTCCGCTAAGCCGCCGGCTATAATCCGGCGGTCCGATGCGGTCGACCGGTCTAAGGGCGGCGCCTAGGGCCGGCGCCACCTAGGCCCCAGTCCGGGGCCTTATCCGGGTCGGTACGGACAGCTAGCTTGTCCCACGGTTACGGCTAACCGGATAGGGTTTGCTGGCTAAGACATAAACCAGTGGTGGGCCAGCTCCGACAGCAGTTCTCTGTGTTCACCTTATCCCAAGCTCAACGTGACCGACCGCCATAGCTGAGCCGGTCGGGCTTTAACTTGTATTCATAAAAATCCCGATGGCTTCCGGTACACGGAGCCGCACGGGCGAACACACAGATACGCCAAGTGGCGAGGCCGCCGGGACCGTCCTGCCACGCTTTAGTGCGGACGAGGCCACGAGGTTGATGCAAACCCTCGTGGCGCAACCGGAACTGGCCAAGCAGTTCAAGCATCTGATGCTTGCTGCTGACGACGCACTGAATCGCGGCCCTCTCAAGCAAACGGAGGTGCCCGCGGATCTACCTGCCGACTATACGGCGGACGACGCAGCAGATTTTCTAGCTGCTCTCAAGCGTCTGCGCGATGGACGCGCAGACAAAGATTCGGAGCTGATTGGCAAGTTCCGTGCAGTATTCTGCAGTACAACAAAGCACCCAAACATTGCCAATCTAGTTCGCATTGCGGACGACAACAAACAAACCTGGGAAGTTTTTTACAACGGTCTAGATGCCCACTTGTCGCGGTCTAAGGAAGAGGCCGACGAGCAAGCCTTCAATGACTTCGAGGGCTATGCAGTTAATAAGGCAAATTTGCCCGGGGCTGCACGTGATTTCCAGGTCTTCGTGCACAAGCACAAGCTGCTAGATACTCTCAAGCCCATTTTCCTGTGCAATCGATTTCTCAAGAAATGCGACCTGTCGTCGGATGTGCATCTGACCATAGCGACGGAACTCAAAAAGAAGAGTGCTGTCAGTTTCGACGAGGGCATGCTGTATTTAATCTCATGCTTCAAGAGTGCGCAGTCCAAGCCGGCTGCCTCGGCTGCTCTGCCATCCCTGCGCAAGGTGGATGCCGGCGCGTCTTCTTCTTCAGGCGCAGAGGCTCCAATTACGCGGTCGGAGCTTACGGCCATCCTGAAAAAGGTCGTCGGCCACGGCAACAACGGGGGCCAGCGAGGGCGCAAGCGCGGGCATGGTGGCGACGCCAAGCAGGGTGATCATCCCCCGGCCAAGCGGCAGCAGGGGGCGTCTACTGACCGCAAGCAACGCTGTGAGCGCTGCTTCGGACGTCGCCATGTCCGGGATGACTGCCGAGTTCGCCCGGACCTGGAGCTCGAGGACAACCTTTGCCGCAAGTGCCACGACGTTCTGCGTGGTCACAGCGTGGAGGCGTGCAAGGCCAAGCGCATCGTCGTACACGGCACACGCGAGGAGTGGGCAGAGCGACGGGCAGCACGAAAGTCAGGTGAGAGCACGCTCGATACCCCTTCTTTTGCTCAATGCGTCACGCTGAACCGGGCCGTCGTAGAGCCTGACGTCGTTCCTAAAAGCAACGTGACTGCATCCTCTGTCTCATTCCGTGATGTGCTCACGCAATCCGTTGATGCTGCTCTGGCTCTGTCGCGCCAGGATCACGTGCTTCCTGAGCACGGGTCTACAATGCGTGACCTAAGCAATGTGGTGTCTTCTAGGTCGGGTGTGTACAACGCCGAGCGACCAAGCACTACTGCAGCACCCCAGCTAGATACTGGGGCGGTTGGGCCTATGAGGAATGTTGTGACAATGCAAGAGAATGCTGGGCGGGCAGATGTTCTCGGTACACACCACCCTAGTGTGGATCTTCACATTGGCAAGGTGCTCACACGGGCGGCCTTTCGTGCAGCCTCTGAAGCTGCCCAGTTAGCCAATGTCACTACCCCAGTAGTCACCCCACCTGTTGAGAATCCTGACAATGCCACTGCACCTCAGGCTGTCACCCTGAAACTGTTAGCATACCACACTAGGAGTTAATTTTACGGGGCGTAAACGCCCCGGTTGAGGTTACCGGGGCAGTTACCGGCCGGTAACCATGTACGTTTAAGGTTACCGGCCAGGTTACCGGCCGGTAACCCGGAATGCAACAGACTAAATACCGGCCGGTAATGGTTACCGGGCGGTAATAGTTACCGGAACGTTTACTGGGCGGTAACTTTTACCGGAGCCGTAGTAACCATGCCCGTAACCTTACTGGGTTACGGGCATGGTTACGGCCCAAGTAGAAGTTACCGGGCGGTAAACTGACATGGTTACGGGACCAGTTCTGATAACCGGGATGGGTTACTGGCCTGGTTACGGGACCGGTAACTGGCCCGTAACCTGTACAAGTAACTGACCCGTAAACGGGCATGGTTACTGGCATGGTTACGGGTCCGGTATTTGGCATCAGCATAGGTTACGGGCCAGTCTCGGGCATGGCTACTGTCCTGGTTACGGGCCCGTAACCTGGCCAGTAACCATTACTAGTTACGGCGCCGTAAACGGTCCTGGTTATTGCCATGGTTACTGGTCCGGTATTATGTACTGGGGCAGGTTACGGGACTGGTTACTGGCCCGTAACCAGGCCAGTATCCACTACTAGTTATTGCCCCGTAAACAGGCCTGGTTACTGCCATGGTTATGGCCCAGTAACCAAACCCATAACTAGTTACCGTCTTGGGTATGGATCTCAAAATGCAGGATTTGATGTAGACAGTCTCTAACAATTTATTATGCACATACATATGATATTAAAATAATTTATTCAGAGAACCATAAGTGTAAGTGTAAAAGACAAGGTGCGGCCCACCATGATAAAACACATAGCATCATTGGCTCACATCAGAAAAACACAGAGTATTCAAAGGCAGTATCATCATCAATGTCTTCAAGGTCCTGCCATAATACAAGGTTCCACCTAGCGTAACATTACCAGCTGGTGGTAAGCCTGGACTTGGGGTCCAGCCAAGGCATGGCCTGATGCCATTGTATACCGTGCACAAGTTGTGGATAGTCATTATTGTCTTCCGCTAATGCCATTTATCAGCACTCGTCCAGTGCTTCCTCCTCAATGAGGTCGTCCAGGTCTGCATCGAACTTGGCTGCGTCAGCGGTGGTCAGAAACTTCCTCGCCACGAGGCCGCTAGCTGATTTGGCCCTCATGTCAGCCTCAGCTTCCCACACGGAGTCTACCACAAGGCCGACATGGTCAATCAGGACCTTTCGCTGCTTCATCGTGTCCACGTTCCAGTGCTTGAACTTGCAAAGGAGGAACTGCGCATTGACACCACGAGCAAGTCCAATTGCAAGCGTACACACATACATGACAGTGAGCAAGTGTAGAATGTAATGCATACGACATCATGGATATATAATGCATGATGTTGCAAAGGGCACAAGGAAGAACAGCAAGGCTTTACCATATCGTTTTTAGACCACACGTTCCTGGACAGGCCACCACCCATTAAACCTAGTTGAGCATTAAAGTGACCCCATAAGTCATACACTTACGTCATACACCAGGCGTTTACGCCCCTTGGAGCGGATGTCGCCGGGTGGCGCTGCCGCCGCCTCAACGTACTTCTTGTTGTCTAGCGTCATCTTTCGAATCTGCTTCTTGGCATTGGACCTCCCCGATGTCAGGTGGCATCGCATCGCCGATGCTGCGTGCTTGGCGGCGGCCTCCCTCCTGCCCGCTGGCATGTACTTGTTCTGGATGGCCACGTCCGCCACGATGGCAACATACTTCTTCCACAGCCCCCCGTCATCCTCCTGGTCCATGGCCTCAGGGGTGAGAAAGTGGCCATCCATGTCGTCAAACGCAGCCTGGATCTCCTTCTTTTTCCACTGCGAGACCCAAACAAAACACACAACCAGAATTGCAACGACACACGTGACAAGTACTGTTGATTGCATTTGCATTTCGTAGATCATAATCACCCCAAACAACTCCAAGGAGAACCATACGGAATGCAAACGACGCGTAGAAAAATCGCATGATGCACTTTAAAGGGTTCCCCTAATACAGCAGAGGGGTTTACCCATTCGAAGACTGGAACGAAGCCAGCGTCGATCGATCCGCGAGCGTCGCTCGCCGGGCTCCCCTCAGGACCTGAGGCACTGGAAAGCCGGGTCGGCTGCGTGGGCGTGGCCTCCTGCGACCGGGGCTGCCGACCCTGGTCCAGTAACTGTTGAAGCATCTCATACATCTTGTCGGTCATTTCTTTCTGCTTCGCCATGTCGCTCTTGAGTTGGCGGACGTCCGCGGCTGTCCCGCTAGGGTCCAGCCTGCTACGAGTAGCGCCCCCGCTGCCTGCCTCAGCTTTCCTAGTCTTCCCCTTGCTGCCCGAGCCCTTGTCCTGCCTACCCTTCTGAGGCGTGGTGTCCAACTCATCGTCGTCATAGTCGTCGTCCTGGTCGTCCTCGTCGTCGAAGGTTTTTAAGTCCTCCTCCGACTCCAGGTTCTCCGCCTCCTGCTTCCCCCAGTGGTCGTCTTTTTCCACGTCGGCCCGCCTGGCCTTCTTTCTCGCTGTGGCATCGCGTGCCGAGACCATGCCCTTTGTTGTGGCTGCACCCTTAGCGGCCGCCATGTCATTCCGGCGCTTTCCCATATTCACTTCCGCTGCTTTGTTGCGTTCTGCACTGGTGCTGCGTTCTGGGCACTGGTGAGGCTTTCAAGCGTGCGCTCGTGCAAAATGTAACGCAGCGGTATGGTCTGGCGCGTTCGGAAATTCAAAAATCAAGGCGACGCGTCGGCCCCGGTCCACGTGGCTCACTCGCAGAGGAGCTGCTTCGGGCAGTCGTCATGAGTCGAGTACATAGCGGAGTGCTGCTGCATTGGAGACACTATGTACTCTTGGAGTACATAGTGTGCCACCCTATGTACTCTTGGAGTACATAGTGTGGATTACATAGTCACTCCTTCCTATGTAATACGGGCGTGTCTCACCGCGTCGGCAGTCCCCTATTCGGAAATCCCGGATCATATGTACTCCGGACTATGTACTCTTGGAGTACATAGTCACTCCGGACTATGTACTCTTGGAGTACATAGTCCGGAGTACATAGTCACTCCGGACTATGTACTCTTGGAGTACATAGTCCGGAGTACATAGTCACTCCTTCCTATGTAATACGGGCGTGTCTCACCGCGTCATGACTCGAGTACATAGCTTAGTGTGGAGTAGATAGTCCTAATAATCCCTGCCACTTGGAGAATAGCAATTGAAGGTCCTGTGCTCACGTGACACCAACTTCATTATATCACAGTAGGTTAGGGCTTATATTATATAAACGTCATTACCGTGGTTCGTGAAGTGGCGGCGGCACAGCGCAAAACTTGGCCAGGCCGAATGCATGTAATTAATGTTTAGGGTTCGCCTTGTTGAATTACCGTTCACTGCCCAATTAACGCAGGCAAGAAGAACTACACGCTGGATACTAGGATACTCAAGGGAGTGGAGGACCCTCGGCACAGGAACTCAAACAGTGGCTTTAGCTGCATGGCTGGTCGTCGGTGTCTTTGAGCCTTATGATGAAAGGCACGGACGACCCTCCACCGGGACGTTTTCAGGGTGCCTAATTATTCCCGTCGAAGGAAGCGATTACAAATGCCGCACCGGTATCTCTTCAGCAAGAAAAAAAGGCGTCAAGACATAGTTATGGCACTCGTGCAATGGATGCGAACGTGTGTTGGATTATGCAATGGCTGGCATAATATCAACCCATGCAAGCTTGCCAAGCTGGATTGCATGGGCACGTAGGTTAGGGTAACCTAGCTATCCTGCACTAGTGCTAACCAATGAGATGCTGGCTCCATCCAGCTAGATCTACTCCAGCTAGGACTGATACGATGCCCACAGGCACCGACTGCCTAACAGCACTACGTGGATGGTCCTGGACCTCACCTAGGACCTCCGTACAGGACTAGCACTGCAACCACCTTGTGGTCTGCATCACAGCTCATAAACCCTACCACGTGAATACCCACGTGCGTGTGCCCTACATATCTCAGTGCTAATATCTAGCACCCACGTGCCCAATATGGCACGTGCGGATCTAAACCCTAGTAGAGATATGTCCAGTGTACTACACCACCGTCCATGTCCGTATCCCACTTGGGAGACGGGGACAACGCCACGTGTACTGATAGTCTAGGCCTGAAGTCCTAGAATAACTCCCATTATTACTTTTCTTTGGGGAGTGAGGGGAAGACTCTTCCCACAACCCACTCATATGCCAACCACTACGAATAAGCAAGGTTCCCCACAGGGACAACCAGGTGTAACGACTAAAAATGTTGTGTTTGCAACAGCCTCAGTTTCAACATTGATGTGAAAAGATCTTTATACCTGGGTTGGAGTCGCGACAGATAACTTCACGTCCAGAGAAGCAATGAAGATGGATCTTCAACAGTTAAGGGAATGAGTCCCCACCCTTGTTAGACACAACAGACAATGTTATATCCAAGTCGACTATCTGTTGAAGTTATAGTTGACTTTTCGCGAGGGTTGTTTGATTGATGAAACAAGGAAACCCTTGAATTACACCATAGCTTTAGCTTTCTTACACGCACACGTCTCAGCCGCCACAACAGGATAAAAGTCATCATGCACGCAGGGTCGGCTCAGCCCTAACTCGGAAGGACCAATCAAAAGTGAGGATCACTCAAGATAAGATCTTAGCTTCCGAATCCTCAACACAACACAAAGCCAGCACATACGAAATCTCCATGACCTGGAACCAGATCCACCAGGTACAACGGTATTAAAGAGAATCTATGACTGACTGAACAAACCATGCAAAGTACCCTACGTGGATCAGGCCACGACCAATGAGGGTAGAACAATAATTCGACAGATCTCAGCAGGCCCAATATCCATCAGACGTCGAAGCCTCCTAACTTCCCAAATAATTGTCCTAAAGAACTCATAATAAGATCAACAGTAGGAAAACTTTGGATGTAACATTTGGTTGTTACATATCTCCCCCTCAAGACAGGAACTCCCAGTTCCTAGAAGCCAAGAAGAATAAAACAACAACCTCCACAAAACAACACAACAATAAACAGGAAGTCCACCACCTCTTGGGACAAGCAAGTGGGTTTTTACATCCCCAAAGGGCCTCCTATCTCATATCATCTGATCATGTCAACCCTGAATAAGACAAATTCACCCACAGATGAAATGTCATCAAGTGACTAACACACAGGCAACCATGCCTGGATAATACAACTGCAAGACTGAACTCAGAACTGTCATTACTGGAAATCTGGACTGGACATCAGAACTGGCCTCCTCCATTCTGGATCCCCACCTCACTCCACAGCCCATCTCCAACCATCCTGGAACCCTTCACAAGTGAACCAATCCCCCTTCTTCGTATCCTTCCCCCTCGTTCCAAACACTGGGAAATGCTCCACCATGGACACCAGATCTGGCCAGTTCCTGCTGACCTGAATCCATGCAGGTCTCAGCAGCCTTGCCCAACTCAGCTGAAAACCTACTGCACTGGGCAGGGTAGGACAGAGTAACCACAGCCTGTCGGAGGGGTCGAAGACCCAGCCACTGGCAGTCTTATGGCGACATAGCCAGCTGCTATAGGCCCACCACAGCTGTAGAAAGGCCTTGATAGGCCCCCACCTGGCCCCAAGATGGGTACCAGCACCCTCAAGGGCGTGAGCCTGGCCCTCAGCTCGTTAGGGAACTTTGGTAACTGCAGCCCCACGAAGACCGTGCTGTCCTTGTGTGGAAAACATGACATCACAGAGCAGCTGGACGACGGAGTCATGTCAAACTCTCCCTGCTTGACAGCTTGCTCAGTAGCTCAGTGTAGGTCTGGGAATAACCAACTGGCTTGAGCTCTGCAAAGGCGAGTCTCAGATCACTGGGCAGAGCTGCCATCAAGTCCTGGCCCTCCACCGGCCTCATGTCAAACGAAGGCCACGGGTACACTGCAAAGACGGTGTGCATAATGTAAGCCACCATGGGTGAACCAATCTCACAAAGACTGGGGGGCAGACAGTCCAGGGCCAACTCTACCATACCCTCAGGTACTAGTTCACCCTCCTCCACCACTGTCTGGTCGAGGGCCTGCATGGCTGTGTACAAGGATTTACACCACTCGCACTGTCAGGGCACATTACGGTGGTCCAAGTACTGCTCCACCTGTTTTGTTGGGACAACGGACCTGGGCAAGTGTACCACCACCTTAGGGGGTGGAGGAGCCTCCGTAGAGGAGGGACTGAGGCCACCGGTGGGGATAGCCTCCTGAGCTACCTGGGCCTCAGAGGCTGCAGGCACAGCAGAACCCACAGTGGAAGGTGCCCAGCCCTCAAGTGTTCTGCCATCTGAGTAACCAAACCCTCCACATGAATCAACCTTGATATAAGGCCCCGTGACGCTGCTCGTGCCGTTGCTGATCATGTACCATACGCTGGAACAGGTTGAGAAAATGGGCTTCCACGAACCCAGCGTCTTCCTGGAGCGAAGTACCTGGGGCTCTGGGGCCAGCGTAGTCGTGCTGAAAGACATACGTAGCCCTCACGTCCTCTTGGAGTTGGGCAGGTGGCCTGGGTGTCCCCTCAGGATGGGAGTCTGCCATGGCTGGCAACCACAGACACACAGCACCAAAAAGAGGCGTTAGCAGTGCTCACTGGGAGCTATGAAGGGGAGCACCGCTCAGAGCCCATGACATACCACTCAGGCAAGGTGATCCATGACGCTGACAATAATCTAGTACAGCAGAGTGACTGTTGGTGAGATCAGACAACCACAGCCACGTAGCAGTCACCTCTAGCTCTCCCTTCCAGTGTACCTTAAACTGCAGCTGTTTAGTACGACCTTTCCCCTTCACCCTGTGAGCCAACAACCGCTCCACTTCATAGATCTTCTCCCCCTCAGAATCCAACTCATAAGGCAAGGGGCAGACAATCTGCCTGGCAAGGTGTTACGCCTGTACAGCTTCAGCTGGCTAGGTGAAAAATATTATTCCTGAGCTTCCAGTGAGAAGGCACTGGACCTGGACCACGTACCATAGTGAAAGGTGGCCAACACTGGGTAAGGACCCAACCAGAGTGGTTGCAGTTTCCTGCATTGCTCCTTCTCAGGCAGCACTCTGTTGGCTTCCAACAACACCAAGTCCCCAGGAGCTACAAAGGAATGACTGGCCACCGTTTGCTGCCAGGCGTTAGTCAGGTACTTGTCCTGTGTCCTCAACAGCTGGGTAGCCACAATGCTGTGAGCCTCCTGGAAGGAAGCCAACAACTGCTGGACTGAACCAAGACGTCGCTGGAAAGGGCCTTCAGCGTCTCTGTCAGGCAGTTCCAAGTCGAATGGTGTCAAGGGACACTGGCCATTGCAGATCACGAAGGGGGACATCTGGTGAGGAGCCAGAGGAGAGTTGTTGATTGCGAACTCTATGAAAGGTATCTTCTTGTCCCAGTCCTTGTTGTCGTGTGTACAATAGTGCTTTTGACACTCCCTGACAATTCTGTTCATCCTCTCCACCGCCCCAGTACTGGCACACCTGTATGCCACACCGAATGCCAGCTTAGTGTCTAGGATGTCAAAGAATGACTTCCAAAACCCTGACAGCCAAAGGGGGTCCTGATCAGTGATGATCACTCTAGGCATGCCGTGCAGACGGTAGATCTCCTTCATAAACAAATCCACACACTGTGCAGCGGTGAGATGAGTATTGCAAGGAATCAGATGGCACATCCTGGACAGCCTGTCCATGACCACAAGGATCCTGTCATTGCCACCATCTGACATGGGAAGACCACAGATAAAATCCATAGTCACACTGATCCAAGGGCGCAGGGGAATGGGCATAGCCATGGGAAAGATGGGCGTGGCTTGGTTCCTGACCTTATTTCTCTGGCAGGAGTCACAGGAATCCACATAGGCCTTAACATCCTGATAAAGGCCAGGCCACCAAAACCTCTGCTGCACCTCATGAAGTAGCTTAGCATAACCAGGATGACACGCAGTCACATCGTCATGGAAACAATGTAACACTGTGGGAATGGCCATCTCAGGCACATACACTTTTCTAGTCACCGTGTGCTCTGCATCATGAGTGTGAACATACAGAACGCCCTCCCAGTATTCTACAGGTCTATTGCCAAAGTTGCCCCTCTGGATAGCTGCAGTAGCCATGTCCTCCGTCTTGGTGAAGGCCTTGATGACGTCCAGCAGGGAAATATTTAAAGGGTTAGGCAACACCAGGTCCTTGTCAGGTCCCAGGGGCTGCATCTGCATCTCCTCTTCCTGCCCAGGGCTAGCCACCAACTGCTTGGATGAGACAGTAGTAGCTATAGGCCCTTTTGACCTTGCCATCACCTGAGAGGCCAACACCTTGGACCGGCCTACCAACACAGGGTCCATGACCCACTTCCTGGGCCTACCTCTGCTGCGCCTAGCAGGGCTCCCTCACCTGGCTGCTCTGTGGGAGTGGGCACCACACCTTCAGGACTTCTCCTAAGACTGTCAGACAGTGACTGGACACCCTCCTGGACGCCTGTCAACTCTGGGACAGAGCCCTGGTCGATGAGCATCACGGGACCACCGTTATTCCCTACAGGTGGTGTCAACAGTTGAGAAACCTTCTGGTTGTTGGCCTGAGCTCTAGTCAAGGCTCCACACTCTACCACAGAAATCAGGGCAGCACAGATGTCCAAGTCCTCATGAAAACTTCCCATCAAATCCCTCCTCCTGGACAGGGCGTCAGGCACCACATTCTGCGTACCAGGAATGTACCTCACAGAGAAAGGTCCAAACCCCCCCAGGAACTCCATCCATCCAGCCATCCTCTTACTCATCCGGGTCTGTTCCAACACATGTACCAAGGGCCTGTGGTCAGTCATCAGGGTAATAGACTCGTTGCCCTGCCCATCCTGGCGCTGCTGGCCACAGAAAACTGGGCCCCCTTCAGTAGGTGTTCCCACTTGTGACAGGCCACCACCAATCCCAACAGCTCTGCTCATGAACAGGGTAGTTACGTTCTGCAGACGTCATACTCCTGGACATGTATTCCACTGGTTGAGGGCCCTTACCATGATCTTGCATTAGTACTGCACCAATAGCACCCTGTGAGGCGTCAGACCTAACCTGGTATGGCAAGTCTGGGTTGGGGCCCACCAACAAGGGAGCAGTGGTAAGCTTCTGCTTCAACACATCAAAAGCTTGCTGGCATGCTGCAGTCCATTCAAAGGGACATCCTTCTTGAGCAGGGCTAACAGGGGACCAGAGATGGCCGCCATGTCAGGAATGAACCGTCGGTACCAGCCCACCAGGCCCAGAAAGGATCTGACATCCTGAGCTGACTTCAACACAGGCCACTCCAAAACAGCAGAGACCTTGCTGGCCTCAGGAGTCATACCTGCAGCGCTCAGCTGGTAGCCCAGAAACTTCACCTCTTGGCCCCACTCCACCTTGGACCTCTTCACCGACAGATGATACTGATGGATCACCTTAAGGACCTCCTCCACGTTCTCCAGGTGCTCCCTGAAGGTACGAGAGTGTACCAGAATGTCGTCCAGGTAGACGACCACACAAGTCCTGAAGACCACCCTGGTAGTGTCACACAAGTGGGCAATGTCCTTGAACCTGGGGTTGCGAAGGTCAGGTGAGATCTGGGGCAGGGCATTTCCAGTCAGGTGGCCAAAGATGGCATTGACAAACATCTGCATAGTGGCAGGACTGTTAGAGGCACCCATGGGCATTACTGTCCACTGGAACTGTCCCCATGGGGTAGAAAAGGCCGTCTTGGGGATGTCCTCAGTAGCCACCCTGATCTGCCAGAAAGCATGCCTGAGGTCAAACTTGGTAAAGAAGGCAGCTCCTGCAGTCCTCTCCAGCAACTCATCAATTCTGGGCAGAGGGTACCTGGACTTGACAGTCACCTTGTTCAGTCCCCTCAGGTCAATGCACAACCTCCACCCCCCATCATGCTTGGGTACAAGCAAACACCCAGAACTGAAAGGACTGTTAGCTGGGAGGATCAGACCAGCCTCCAACAGGCCAATAAGTATGGTCTTCAGCTCTGCCATCTCTGCAGGGCCCATCCTGTACATAGGCACAAAAGGAGGACGAGCACCCTCTACCAACTTGATGACATGTGTGATGGGTCCCTCAGGAGGATACTGGGGCATCTTGTCCTCAAAGATGGCTCCATACCTGTCCAACAAGGCATCATGCTGCTGTTGTTGCTCAGTGGTGACAGTAGAACTGACAGCATTGACAGAATGACCACTAGCAGACTCAGGTTCATTAGGCACCAAATGCAGGAAAAAGATGTGTTCCACTGGATAGGTGGCCAAATAAGACAGAGTATGCTTGGCAGACCACACATGCTTCAGTAGGGCAGCCCGTTTCTCCTCCAAAGTCGGCTCTTGATCCACCCCTTTCGCACCTGCTTCCCCTCCCTTGCCATCATTGACAGCTGTCTGTGTGGAACAGCACTCAGTGGCTGTTCTTCTCCCCCCTGGCAACACACAGGTAGCATCCCACACTGTCCCATCCTTGAACTGGACCACCCTGTCAGGCCAAGAAATAGCAGGATTGGTGTCAGACAACCATGGGATCCCCAAAATCACATCTGCTGCCGTGAGGGGAATGACATCTGCTGTCACTTCCAAAGTCTGGGATGAACAAACTTGGAAGATGAGCTGCACATAGCCAGGTGAGCAGCTTCTCCTGCCATCAGAATACTGCACCATGACAGGTGTGGGGTGGGCCAACACAGGCAACTTCAGCTCCTGCACCAAGGATGCAGCAATATAATTACTGCCAGCACCAGAATCAATCATAAACAAGCAAGCTGGCTGAGCCAAGGGGACTGGCACGTTGAGGAGCCTAGCCTGAAACTTGAGTAAGTGACCTGGTACAGGAGGACCCACAGGGACAGCAGGGTCAGAAGCACCCACAGTGTTCACTGGCCTAACGTCAACAGCAGGCAGGTCAGACCTGGCCATGACAGAAGGATGACCTGGGGACCCAACTAGTTTTTTGACTCAGGTGGGTCTGGGGATGCTCCACTGCCCGATGGTGGAAGCTGCTCAGGTGGTGCTGGAGGCTCATCCTCGTCCCCCCATCCTCCTCATCTGCCAGCAGCTGCATGAGAGCGTTCACCATCCTACGCTTATCCTGTCTGCTGAAGGGCCGAGCGCGGGACTGGAACCTCCCAGAGGGCTGGAAGTTGGGCTGGAACCCTGGCTGCATCCGGTGATCGCCAGCAGGAACGCCAGGAGGAAGGTTGGGTGGCCTGGGAGATGGCAGGGCGCCAAAAGGTCCTCTCGTGGCAGGGGGAAACTGGTCCCGTCTAGGGCAGTCCCGTGCAAAGTGACCTGGCTGGTTGCAGATAAAACAGTTACCCTGGGTGGGATCCAAGGCATTGAGCTCCCCCAGGAGGTCATCCAGCTGGTTCAGGGACTTCTTGATGGGTGGCACTGGCGTGGCCACAGGTTCCCACTTGACAGAAAAAGCAGGCACACGACAAAGGGTAAGCACATAAGACAACACCTTGTCCCATTGCCAATCCACGTAGTCGAACTGGGAGAAGTGCTTGTCCACATCCAGTCGCACGTGTGGAGCCATGCCATGCAGTAGTCTGTGAAGCGCCTCTGCGTCAGAGCATTGGGAATCTTGGCTCTAAGGTTGGTGAATTGCTCCACGAACTGTGGCAGCGTCAAACCAGCCTGCGTACAGTTAGCCAGTGCGTCCCGATCCATGCGAAGCTGATCCTGGGGTAACAGAAACCGGCGAAAGCCCAATAGGAGAGAGGGGAGGTCGGTACACGCACGTCCAGCCACAGAACGCAAAAACTCATCAAAACGGTCGCTGGCACTGTCGCTCATCCGCTGCCTAACCATTCTCTTCTGGATGTCCATCGTGAGACGTTCCTCTGCCTTGGGCCCATAGTTGGCGAAGTGGATAGCGAAGACATCCTGAAACTTGGTGGAGAAATGGTCGAAGCTGCGATGGGTAAGGTTGGTCAGCGATAGCTTGTCTACCGACTCCACCTTGGGAAAAGGAACAGTACGAGGATACAAAGACGTGAGCTCCATCACTGGGGCGTGTGGTGCATTCTGATTCTCCGGCAATGTCGCAGCCACCGAGAGCCGTGGAGGCTCATGCCCCTGTGCATCTGTCCCTTCATCAACAAAAGGAGCGTCAACCGCATATACCCTCGTATACCCAGTGTTGGAGACGGTTGATCCACGAAAACAGACTCTCCATCGCCCGCCTGCCCTTGCGACTCAAGTTGCTGCACACGCGCAATAGTCCTACCCACACTCTTCTCCAGCGCTTCCGCCACACTTCTAGCTCTCGCAGCTTCCTCACGTTCATGTTGTAATCGAATTTTCTCCGCTGTCAGCTCGTCAGCCGCTAGCCGAGTGCCGTCTCGCCCCGGCACCGTGTTGTAGCCAAAACGAATAGCCGAACCGTATTCGGGTGCTGGCGAACGCGTGTCCCCGTTGGAGAACCGTGGTACACCTCTACCAGTGCCACGCAGGAGGGCTCGCCTGGTTGCACACCGAGGGGCAAGATGGAGAACTTTGGGCCGACCGACAGCGAATATCTGCGGGAAGCAGACATTAAGGTGGTATCTCCAAATAGTTGACGTCTGGGAGTAGATGATGAAACCCTTTCATCACCGGTCGTCCGTTGAGCTGCTAAAGATGTGGTTGCATCTTCAACTCTCTTACTTGATAACGGTGGTTGTGTCTCCGGGTTACTCATCACTCCATGGGTCGCGCATGCCGGACTGGGGAACGTTAGAGACTTGTAAGCTCAAAGCAGCTCTCAGAGCAAGACTGTCACATAAGGATGAGTCACACTCTAAAAACTGTCCGAACACACAGCATAACGTACCCTCTCTGGGTCTGGCAAGAATTCCATTGTTAACCGTGAACTAATACTATCAAGACAACCAACACCTAGGTAGAAACCTCCGATACCAATGTAACGACTAAAAATGTTGTGTTTGCAACAGCCTCAGTTTCAACATTGATGTGAAAAGATCTTTATACCTGGGTTGGAGTCGCGACAGATAACTTCACGTCCAGAGAAGCAATGAAGATGGATCTTCAACAGTTAAGGGAATGAGTCCCCACCCTTGTTAGACACAACAGACAAGTTATATCCAAGTCGACTATCTGTTGAAGTTATAGTTGACTTTTGGCAAGGGTTGTTTGATTGATGAAACAAGGAAACCCTTGAATTACACCATAGCTTTAGCTTTCTTACACGCACACGTCTCAGCCGCCACAACAGGATAAAAGTCATCATGCACGCAGGGTCGGCTTAGCCCTAACTCGGAAGGACCAATCAAAAGTGAGGATCACTCAAGATAAGATCTTAGCTTCCAAATCTTCAACACAACACAAAGCCAGCACATACGAAATCTCCATGACCTGGAACCAGATCCACCAGGTACAACGGTATTAAAGAGAATCTATGACTGACTGAACGAAACCATGCAAAGTACCCTACGTGGATCAGGCCACGACCAATGAGGGTAGAACAATAATCTCAGCAGATCTCAGCAGGCCCAATATCCATTAGACGTCGAAGCCTCCTAACTTCCCAAATAGTTGTCCTAAAGAACTCATAATCAGATCAATCAGTAGGAAAACTTTGGATGTAACATTTGGTTGTTACACCAGGACACTGAAAGAGATGCATTTATAAAAGCGCCCATAGCTCCTCCGTGTTGGATACAACATCCCCACTGGTTGGGTGCCTGTGTTAGGAAAACCATTGTCAGAAAAATATGACCACACGTTTTATTGACAAAGAACAAGCCATCAATAAAGGAGGACCCTTCTGACCTCAATCTTTAATGACGCAAAGAGAGTCTTACGGGTGGGACACTTCAGACCCTGCCACCCCATGACCACCCTCCTATCTGGTGCTAATATCCCTAGGCTGAGGCACTTCACCCTCTGCCGTTATATGGGTTCATCAGCGTGTATAGGACTCTGTACTGAGGCCCTGCAGCCTGTGGCACTTTTGTGAGTGCATCTGCTGCATTGTCAGGGTCTCGGATGTGAGTCTTGGACTCCAGATAGGTACACTCCTGCTTGAGGACAATCCAGTCCAAATCGGTGTGCACAGCCAAGGGGTTGTCCAGGAAAGAGAGAAGGGATTGACTGTCAGTCAGCAGATGGGATTTGACACCAACATAACTACCAGCCTGATGCTGCAACCACACCAGCAGATGGTTCAAGTACCTGGCATGCAACACAGCTGAGACCACAGCACGGCATTCCGCTACATTGCTGCTGACTGCTTTGCGCTTGTGGAGTCTGCTGAACCAAGAGACCAAAGATTGCTTGCCAGTGGGGTTAGACAACATAAATAGCCCGGCCTCTCTGGCTTGTACCTTAGTGACTACCCGTGACTCCATGGAACTGTCCATCATGCATGTGATGTGGATGGGTTGGAACAGATCCAAAGCATGAAGAATAAGGGGAGGGCCATCATGCAACACCTGTTTAATAGCCCTGGACCCTACCTCCATGAGGACATCATCATCCACTCTGCTGACCACTGCCAGATGAGGAGCACAAGTGGCGCACAGCCAACCTAGCTTACCCCTAATAGTGGGACAGAGATCAGAAGTGATGTCAGAGGGGAGAACATCTTTGCAAGACGTGACATACTCAGGGGATGCTTTGAGAGAACACACCCACTCCTTCTGCTCCTTAAACAGGTTCAGAATGATGCCACAGAACTTGACAGGATCTTTCCCCAGCTCCAGCTGCTTGCCTAATTCAAAGCTAGCAGACACTTGAGCAATGAAATCCTCCACAGCTGCCCTGGGACCAGTAATGAGCTGATCATCCCCATGCCACACAAACATCATCATACCAGCAGGATGAGGGATGGTGAAGAAACAAGGGTCAATATCATCATACTGGGCCCCCAGCTTCAGGAAGACCTCTTGGGCAGACAGCCTGAAAATTTTAGGTGCTGACTGAAGCCCTTCTACCCCCAAGTTAGGTCTTAGATGAGGTTCCTTGATGTCCCCAGCCCAGACTTTGGGAGTGTTGACCACATAGACTTGACCCCTCCACACCTTTTGTGCTATGTCAGGGTTGCCTTTAAGGAAGGCACGCTTAATGTCAGTGGCTTTACACACGTAGTCCTTACCAGCATTCAGATGGTGAAGGAAAGTGGCCAACAGGACCTTAAGAGACGTCTGCTGAATACCAGGGGTATACAGTTCAGCCTCTGTTAGCTCAGTGGAGCCCCTGAACTCCGTGACACAAGGTCTGGCATGAAAAATGGGAGGTGTCCCATCTGCCTGGGGTTTATGCTTGCAGACAAACTTCAGTCTGAGCTTTCTGGCCCCTTGTGGCAGTGCCTCAATCGGTGTTACAGGTGGTACCTGGGACTTACTACGTGGATCAGGACAAACCCATTCCTCTCTAGCCCTGTTAAAGGCTTCCATCCATTTCAGAAAACCAATCTGCGTTTGACAGTCTTTGACCACATCATCATAGGACAAGGGAGACATGGACGCTATGTCCCATCTACCAAGCCCAAACGCAGAGGGGTGTAGCTTCTGAGAATGAATGAGGGAATCAACACAGGGTTCCTGACCTGGGAGGTATTTTATGTTGACAGCATTGATGGCTGCTTCCAGGCCATCACTGATCTGTGTTAAAGGAATTTTGAAATGGTCCAGGGTGACCTGCCCCACCCCAGTCACGCTCAACCTCCCAGCTGAGATGACAACTCCAGGGTATGAGACAAATGGTTCCCCCAGCAGTGCATTCCCCTTGTAGCCCTCTACTACCTGGAAGGGAGTGGGCACACCCAGAATGGGAATTAGCACTTGGCCTTTGACTGCCATTTTTGTTTTGCCTGAAAAATCTGACACTCTAGCCCAGGGCGAGCGTTGCAGACTTAGGCCAGATACAGCTTGTGCACTGATGATGCTCACCTGTGCCTGTGTGTCTACTGCCAGAATACTGGGATCCTGGTTAGATTCACCCACAGCATTGACTTGTGCTGCACCTGCTGCCATTTGTGCCTTGGCAGTGTGTGCTCTATGTAGAGCTTTTAGAGCCTCAGCAAATTTATTCCTGGGGACAACAGGATCTGCTGCTTCGCGTGGCTGTTCCTGAGATGAGGGAGGAGCGACCTGCTGCTCATCCAGTGCACGTTCCTCCTGCCCAGTTGGACCAGTGGGCTGTGGTGGGGCTGCACCACTGAGGAACACAGGAGCGTCTATGGTTGTGTTGCTTGCATCAGCTATGTCCCTAGCCAATTCACTGGGTGAGACCAACCCACCAGACTGAGGCTCTGAATCCATGTCCAAGAATTCTACCCCTGACACGTCTGCCAAAGGAGGGTAATAAAGCTTCAGTCTATGCTTGCCAACCATTCGCTCTCTGTGATGCTGAATAGTCACCGTGTCACCTGTTTCTGACAACCTGATGATTTCAGCTGGACCATGCCATCTACCAGAGTGGGCTTTGTTCCCTTCCCCCTCCCTATAGTAGAGTACCTGATCCCCCACTTCAAACACAGGCCTGGCATTACTCTTATCCTTTTTTGCCAGCAACTTGGCCAAGTGTTGCCTTTGCGTGTTGTAGTGGTCTAGTACCTCCTGAGAGTAGCTACCTGATTGCAGGCCAATTGATGTGATTTCACCAAAAGGAGAAGACATGAGGGGCTTGGTGTTCAGAGTTCTGCACACCTCAGCTGCCCACGCTGTCCTATCAGCATAGCTCCCAGACTCTGCTGTCCTGGACTCATTTTTCTTTATGAGGTCCCTGATAGCACGCATGGTACGTTCAATCATCCCCTGGCGTTCATGATCTTGAGCCCCAGCAATGTCTATCTTGGGCAGATCAGGATAATCTTGTATCCACGTGAACTGCTGATCCAGCATTAATTTTTCCTGAGGATGATACCGTGCTAGTGCAATCAGCAGGGCTCTGTGCAGTTGTTCATTGGCCATGCCTGGCAAGGGTTCTATCACCACAAACCTAGACCAGGCATCTTTTAGGACCAAGTAATACACCGTGTCCTTCACCAGGTGTATCACATCCCCTACTAGCTTTCCTCTAGCCAGTGGTGGGGTGGCCACATGCCATCTCTTGGGTTTAGGTGCATGCAGTTGGCACGCTTCACAGTGCTTCCTGACATGCCTGCACATCTGTTCCAGGTCACGGCCATCAATTTTTGGCCAGCCTTTCTGCCACTGCCTCATGCCCCATTGCCTTGTGTAGCTGTTGGGCTAACCTGGCATAGGAGATAACCTTATCTGCTGCTGCATCTAAGGAGGCTATAGTGGGATCTTGGGCCACCTGTGCTAACGTCATGTCATAAGCCAGGTCCCAATCCACTTCCTCACTGTCAGGCAACACAGAGCAAATAGAAGGTACACGGCCATTGAGAAACCAGGGTACAGGAGACTTACAGTCGTCCTGAGTGCTGGCTTGTTTGTTGGGGCGCCCCGTTGAGGCTCCCTTCCTGGGCTTGTTGCAGCGTCCCCCTGCAGGTAACGGGTGGCGGGGCTCCCAGCAACCTGGGCATACATCCACATCAGATCCAAGTTCGGGTTTGCCCTTCCAGCAATCATCCCTCTCATGCCCCTTGCATGAGCACCTGGTGCAGTACAGGGTGGAGTCATGAGGCTTACCTTTCTGACTAGGCCCCTGGGAGGGCCCTGCCTTACTGCCTGGTTCCCCTTTCCCCCCTTGTCTGATTTCCCCTGCTGCTTGGATGACCCCCCTGCCTTCTTACCTTGCTGGGGACCCTTGAACACCGCCTTGACCTGAGCTACCACCTCCTTGATGAGCTTCTTCCTGCTAGGACCTGCACCGTCCTGACCACCCCCCCTTGGACCTTGTTAACCTTGGGTTCCTTGACAGTTGAGAAGGGTTCTAGGCTCTGCTGAATGAACAACATGGCCCCCCTAAAATCATCCCACTTGTCTTTAAGGCCAGCCAGCAGAACTGCATTGGTGTTCTTGTCCAGCTCAGCTTTGGTGAGCCACTGATGGATCAGGTACTTAGAGTTGAGTTTCTTCAACTCCTCGTCCCTGTCTATGTACAGGACAAACTGTTTGTTGTCACGTACGTAGTCAGACTTGTTGACTTTGTACGAGGCCAACCAGTTGAACCCCTTGAGAGCCTGCAGGTGTTCCCCCTTGGTCAACAGCCCTTTTAGGTCTGCTATGAATTCTGTGAAGATTTGCACTCCTCAGCCCCAGGTGTGCTAGCCCTCCTCTCATACATCTGAACCATTTGTTTTATGCTAGGTGCAGATTGGTGGATCGTGTTAGACACCCTGAGAGCAGGAAACCAATCACGGATGTTATCATGGGACCAGGAATGTTCTATCTTGAAAAGAAACTCAAGTGCATCCTCCTGCACAAATCCCTCAGCTAGACCTGGGAAGGTAATCCTATCTTCCCTACGGGATGCATCAAACCTGGGTCGCTGTGGTACAGCGACAGCCGCTTGTGGTTGAGGTTGCTGCTGCTGCTGCTGCTGCTGCGGTTGCTGTTGCTGATGCTGCCGCTGCTGCTGCTGCTGCTGCTGCTGTTGCTGATGCTGTGGCTGCTGCTGCTGCTGGGTTGTCGCTCCAGCGTTGCTGCCGCCCGCCATACCCCCGGTGCTTGCTGGTGCCCCTCCCCCTGGTGCTCCCCCGTCCTTCCCCTCGTCACCATCCTCCTCTGGATGCGACCGCTGGGGCGTAGACGATGGTCCACACCCCTCCTGCCACTTTCCTTGGCGGACCCGCTTGGCGGCCCTCAGCAGTTGCTCGACTGCCTCTGCTGCCCGCGCCCGCTTGGTCGGGTTGGCCTCCGCTGCGTCCAGCTCCTGGTGGAGTAGTGCAGCGATGCGGTCCAGCTCCATGTCCGTGTCGGTCTGCACAGTGTGTGTGGGTGTGGGGGTGGGGGTGGGGTGTGTCTGCGCCAGCGCGAACACGCTCACGCGCGTTTAACAAGGCCGCTCCTCGCTGGGCTCTTGCTGGCTGCGGGGTGCGCATGAAGTCCAGTACCGCGTCCTCTGGCAGCGGCTCATGTGGCGCCAGACCACGCTCAAAACGGATGGCGTCTCCGAATTCTCCCTGCAGAGCCCAAGTCCTGGCCGCCTCCTGGTACCTGCGCAGAGCCCGCTCCTCCTTACGCATGCGCCTGTCTAAGGCACGTGCGTTCCGCCTGCTCTTCCTCGCCAGCCTGGCCTCCTGCTCCCTCCTCGCCGGGCCCACCATTGCTGCCAGTGCCGCCTCCGACCTCTTCATGGCCGCGTCCAGACGCGCCTGATGACGCCGGGTCTTCTCCGTGGCATCGTGCGCCTTCGCACGAAGTCGCCGCAGCTCCCTGTGCTGCGCCTCCCTGGCTGCGCGCTCCCTAGCCAAACTGTTCTCAGCCATGGACCGCACCATTGCCCTCTTTGCCTTCCGCTGGCAATGCCTGGTGTACTCGATCTTGGCCAGTCGCTCGGCCTCGACCATGGCCGGGTCCATCAAAACCAGCTCCTCCCCCCGCGCTCCTGGCTGCATCTCCACCGATGAGTCCGTCTCCTGCAACACATCCCCAGCCATACGCCGAAAGTTGCGCGCTGTGCGCCTGTGAGCAAAAGTGTAGAGCTCGTTCTTCTTTCGAAGAACGTAAGGGGGCGCCTCGCGCGCACCTGTCGGTCCCGCGCGCAGGCCTGCCCTGGCCACGCGATCCCGCTCCTGCTGCCGCTCCGCGAGCACCCGGGCTGTCCTGTCCATCTCAGTCTCTGCCCGCAGCTGAGCCTCGCGCTGAGCCTCCAGCTCGCGCTGTTGCTCCAGCTCTCTGCGGAGCTGGGCCTCCTGCCGAATGCGCTCTGCCTCCCGGCGGAGCAGCTCCTCTCGCCGCTCCCTATCCTCAGGCAGCTCAAGATCGACTAGGTCTTCGTCCTCGTCGTAGCCGTCCGACGGGATATCACCCAAAACTGGCACCACCCTCCCCGGCCCAGTTATTAACTCGGGTGCCGTGGGCTGCCCTTCAGCCGGTGGCGCGTTGGGTCGCCAGACATTGTATGTCGGCGGTCTCAACGCCAGCTGGTCGAGGTACCGCGGGTCCTCGTCCGAGGACGAGCGACCACTGCCGGCATCGCTGCCAGCGTGATCACCCCTATCCTGCCGGCCCCTCACTGCCGCCCTGTAGTCCATATCCTCGGACGAGGGCGACAGACTTGATTCCGAGGAGTAATCGGTATTGGAAACGTTCGACATCTTTAAAAATGAGAGAGTAGAGTAAAAAACTGTGAGAGTTTTTATAAATGCAAGTTATGGCACTCGTGCAATGGATGCGAACGTGTGTTGGATTATGCAATGGCTGGCATAATATCAACCCATGCAAGCTTGCCAAGCTGGATTGCATGGGCACGTAGGTTAGGGTAACCTAGCTATCCTGCACTAGTGCTAACCAATGAGATGCTGGCTCCATCCAGCTAGATCTACTCCAGCTAGGACTGATACGATGCCCACAGGCACCGACTGCCTAACAGCACTACGTGGATGGTCCTGGACCTCACCTAGGACCTCCGTACAGGACTAGCACTGCAACCACCTTGTGGTCTGCATCACAGCTCATAAACCCTACCACGTGAATACCCACGTGCGTGTGCCCTACATATCTCAGTGCTAATATCTAGCACCCACGTGCCCAATATGGCACGTGCGGATCTAAACCCTAGTAGAGATATGTCCAGTGTACTACACCACCGTCCATGTCCGTATCCCACTTGGGAGACGGGGACAACGCCACGTGTACTGATAGTCTAGGCCTGAAGTCCTAGAATAACTGACATCGCCGTGGCTCACACCGTCATTGGCATCAACAACTGCGATGAGGACGTTGAGGACGAGTTGGTGGATAACGCTGCACTTGACGATGATGTTGACGCTGGGAGGGCTCTGTCGCGCGACGCTGGGTCAGATGAAGTGGATGCAACTGAATCAGGGGATGGAGGCGACGGCGGGAATAGTGCTGACTCCGTTGAGGAGCCCGCCGTGCAACGGAGACTTAGCCATTGTCCAGGGGGGAAAATAGACGGGCGCATGACGGTGGCAGCTCCTGATCCATGCTCAGTGCCTTCGGCCCCAACAGACGGCCAGGGAAATGAGACTGGGTACGGGATCTTTCGGTCGCACTCGGAGTTTCTGGAGTTTGCATACCATAAGCGAATCGATTCTCGGACTGACGAAGGCGTGCTGTGCAGAACTGCCATGAGACAAGACCCCAAGTACCGATCGGAAGATGCCGACCGGCTCACGCTCCCTGTGGTCAGGAAGGTGGAAAAGGAGCTCCCAACGCACCATGTCACGCGAATTGAACTCCCTAACGGCTCTGTCGCCCACACGTGCAGCATCAAGACCCGGCTTCAACATGTGCTACGCCAGCACAATGTCACGCGCCACCTGCATGTGCGGCCCGAGGTGCTTGCGGATGGCCGGCGCACAGGTTTCCACATGAGTACCTTCTTCCACGACCATCCTCTGTGCCGCCTTCGTGGGATAGCGCTATCCGGCCAGACGTTCACGGTCGGTGACTTCCTCGAGGTCTCGGTGACTGAGGACGGTGTGAACAAAGGCAAGCCTTATGGGGCCCCGGTGAGGCTGACCGGCGTCCTGTACCAGCGTGACGACAAGCTCTCGGATTCTGTCAAGGTGCTCTTCGAGGTGCAGTACTTGTATGCCAACAAGTGGCGACACACGCACCTGAAAAGGGGAAGCCCCGGGTTTCATGAGAAGGAGCTATTTGCATGCAACTGGACGGAATTGGTGGAGGCAGGGACCTACAAGCGCCATATCAGGGTTCACTCTGAAGAAGACTTCGCGGAAATGGAGCAAGAGGGCACAGTTGGGAAACACGACTACTTCTTGTCACGGACATACGGAGTCACGACCGGGGGCATCGTGGAAACAGATGCTGATGGGAATGATCTAAGGGATCCCCATGGCCACCCTTTGATGCAGCCCATAGGTGATTTCAGGGACTGGCAGAAGGGCCCCCTCCGCAAGTGTCAGGCCCGCCCGCGGCTGGGCTTGCCCGTCGTTGTGATCCCAATCGTGCTTTGGATGGATAGCTTCAAGATCACTGACAATACGGATGCCGATGTGGTGTCGTATCAGTTCAGGATCCTAACGCTGGATCGATCGGCTGCCCGCAATCACGTGGTCACGCTGAGGCCAAAGCATGTGGATGCGGATGCCTTCAACAAGTGGCTGCTGGATAACGAGATCCGCCCACTGCAGCAAGGGGTGGCCATGGAAATGGCAGACCCTCTGACCGGTGTTGTGTCGTGGATGGAGGTCAGAGTACCCTTTTTTTGGCTGCTAGATTCCGGGGCGCGGTTTGCAGAGATGGGGCTCATGGCGTCTGGCAGCAATCATGGCTGCGGCTTTTGTACTCTCCACTCCGAGTTCTGGGGGCACACCGAAGTGGTGCTTGAGCTGCGTACGGAGGAGGGCCACCGAGCTGTGTGCGCAACCATGGAGCGTGAGGGACTGACGGCTCGTGAGAAGTAAGTTAACCCTACATGAACTCCATGCTATATAACACAATTGGTCTGGTAGCACCCCACGTTGCATCTACCAGTCTTATGTAGACCCATTCACACCGCACCATGCATGCATGGCAGATGGTACCCAGGTCCAGCGGGAGGAAAGCAACGCCGCCCTGTGTGCAGTCATCAATTGTGTGTGTGGCAGCAACAAGGTCTGACCGTGCACAGATGGTCTGTAGCATAAGGTCTGCCGTGGTGGTTCGGATATCTGCCAAGCTTTCGTAGACCATTCCACAAGGTCTGCATGCTTTGACGTATCCCGATTGTGAAACTTTGTGCCTTCCATACCACACATTGTGTTTTACAGGGCCAAGCTCGCGAAGGAGGCGGAGGCGGAGCACGGTATTAAGCACAGCCGTCCCTCCGTATGGCAGGGTCTCAGGCACTGGGACAGGTTTCGACGGTTTCCCATTGAGATCTTTCACTTGCTGTGCTTGGGGATCATCAAAACCGTCTTCATTTTTATCTGCACCCGGCTCCTGAAATCCGATGAGATCCGGGAATGTGATGCATATGCGAGAGCGTGGCCCACCACCAGCGGAAGGGCCGCATTGCCCAAGAACCCGTTCACTCGATACCCTTTCTTCAAGGCCATGCAGTTCCTGCAGTGCCTGCCGATGGTACCACATGCCATGGAATGGATTCTTCGAGTGCGGGAGTCTGCCAAAGAACCTAACGCACGGCCTCCCCAGCGCGTTCGAGGCACTGCTCAAATGGTGCGGGACCTTTGCGTGGTAAGACCTTGCCAACCTAACATTCCCCGTATGCTACATCATGTGCACTTGCATAGACATGTCACTTCATGATGTGTGAGCTGTTTTAGGTTTTTATCTACAAGCCCCATGAGTAAAAAATATATATTAAAAATATAATTACTTACAGCAGAGTGAAATCACTCAAACCAAAGCAAACGCCCAGCTATGAACCTATATACAGAGCCATGTCAAAGCTCTATACTACGATAAGACCAATGGAAACGCCTAACGGGAGGAACCTAATAGCCCTGCTGCACCGCAAAATCAATAAGCAGATGCCGGCCACCCCCCTCAAAGTCCAGCACCACGATGTCAGGCCGGTGGTTGGGGGAATAGAAGGCAGCGCCATCCGCATCCTCGGACCGGATGTTCGCGTGGGGGAAAACCGACCGGATCATGGCGAGCACCACCGTCAGGAGGACAGTGTGCAAATACAAATACCAATTCTGATTCTGTTGGCCCCCCATGCAGGCAAGGTAGTGAGTCCCCGTGGGATCCAGCGGCTGCCCACAGCTACCACAAGGCCGCCCGGCCGGAACAAGAGGCTGCGGGGCAAATAGCTGGTGCCGGAGCGCCACCGAGTAGTGGCTGGGAGCCAAGGCGAATGGGGGGCCATGGGAAGAGCACGAAGGTACGCCGAGCCCACACTCCGCAAGGAAAGCGAGAACAGCCACGCACGTCCCTGGGCGTTGAGGTCCGCGAAAAGAGCAATCCAATCAGCCGTGTGCAGAATACCCGCGTAGGTTTTCTGGTGTTTATCGATGACGCGAGCAGGGAATGCGGCGGGAGATTGAACGGAGGCGACCGAGGGAGTGCCGCGAGGGAGGTGGCGCTGTACCGCCTGAGCGGCACGGACGGGAGAACAGGCCTGCTGGATCTCAGCATAGGCCTCGACTGGATGGCGGTGACGAAGGGCAAAGGGCTGCTGGGGTCCAGGAGGTCAGGCGCTGCTGTTGCCAAAAGGGGCAGGAGCCGGCAGCTTTCCGCCCACGACTGAGCGACGGAGCCCAAAAATGCTGCTGGGGCCAGCCGGGCGGCACGAGTCAGACCGCAGCCACCCATCCGTGCAGGCAGGGAGGCAATACGAATAGCATGTGGCGGGAGGTCGGGGCCCGGGACCAGCTGCGCCAAGGCCGACTGGATGCGTTCGTCGTGGCCCTCGGCGGCCAGCCGGACCTGAGCCGGAAGAGCGCCCCGGAGCCAGTGAACGACGCGAGGGTGAGCGCAAAACCACAGAAGCAGACCCTTGGTCTGCGAATCATGAAGGCGCGCAATCAAGGGCAGTACCTCAGTGCGTGCCCTCAGTCGGTCAGTAAAAAATATATATTATAATCGCATTGTAAACGTGACTGGCTGGAAACGTGCTTTCAATGTAATGCTGCTCATGTTTGCTTTCATCGCAGTGGACGGAGATGGTACTGAGCGAGTACACTTCCCCGACGCATGCTGACAATGCCGACAAGGTGTATCGCGAGTTCCTGAAACGTTTCAATGCCCTATGGCCTCGTGGAAAGTACGCCAATGCTGGCGTGGTTGCACAGAGGGGGAAGACTGCAAACGAGCGAGGCCACAACGCTGCCACAGCCAACTGTCATATGGGGCTCCATGTGGCGCACCAGACCAAGGACGTGGGCAGGCTCTGGGATATGGACGGCCATGCGTTTGAGAGGGATCACGGCATGATTGGGGACCTTATGAGAAGCGTCAACGCCCGCCATATCCTAGATGCTGACAAATGGTTGCTGCTGAAATGTAAGGATTATTACCAGCCTGCTGCTATTTTCATGTGCAACGCAAGCTTCCAGCCGAGTTAGTACCGTGGACATGTACATGCATAAGGGCCGGGCTGTGCTTAGGGTTTAAAATAGGTTAGGGTTTGGGGTTGGGATGTGTGATTTTGGCTGTCAGAATGGCCCCCGTGGCCCACCTCTATCGGGTGTGTTCCAGGGCATACATGCAAGGTGGCGATCCCAAACCTGGCCCACTGACAGCCCACCCTGTAGACGTTATGCATATTGTAAGGCACCATGAGGAGGTTACGAGGTGAGTGTCCTGGGGCAACGTGCACTAAGTTCAGGAATCAATGAGCCTAGCTCACTGCATGTACTGTTTGCAAGGATTGATACATCGCCCCGTTCACCATGCATCGCTGTTTTCGCAGGGGAGAGGCAGCACGCGTTGGATAATATACTCAAGGGGCTCGAGGACCCAGAGAAGTTCTTGACTCCACAAGCGCGTGAAGCACTGCTATCAAGCCCAGCTGCCAAGTACTTGTTCAAGAGTGGAGGTGTGCATGAGGACTGGCTCTCCGGCCAAAGCGGCACGGCTACACTGGGGTGGCATTGGCGGACGGGGCTGCGTACCCTACAGTTGAACACACCGAGGGACGTGCTGGGGGACGGGTAAGGACATGTTTTGGCGGCATCCCCAAGCTTCTGATCCGCAGCACACGCAACGGTACTGATGGGGTCATCGAGTGGGAGCACGTGCAGCATGGTTTGACGCCGGCTATTGTCTTGCATCGCTTCAAGGAGTATTTTCCCGAGGCGGCGGAGACGTGGAATGAGTTGAAGACCCCGGGTGTGCGGCTATGGCGCAAGGCAGTCACATACAAGGCGACCGTGGCGGTGGGGCATACTTATGCTTACAGGCCGCAGGACTACAGAGTCGGTGCCGCGGAGGATCCGCGTCGGTACGTGCTTGCTGATGACGCTGGAGAGCATTGGATATGTGAAGTCACAGCTGTAGTGTCAGTGGAAGGGAATGATGGCAAATCCTATTTGTGGATCGTGCCCACGTGGTACGAAGAACTGGGCAAGTTTAGCAGACGCCAGCAGCTGCCCTTGTTCGAGAAGGCTGCCGAACCGGTAGCCGGTGAACTCTTCCCTATTTATCGTGTCACGGCTGCTGTGACGATGGTCCACCAATGCAACGGGACTGTCCACGACCCCAGGTGCACCACATCTGCAATCCCCATGAGAAAGGGGGATCGCAAGAAGGAAGGAAACAGGGAACTGATCCATAACGCAGGGAACCGGGTGTACGGCCTTGATGACTGTGACCGGGACACGCCTCATTTCTTCAAGTCTCGTCGTCAACAGGGTCTGCTGGTTCGTCATGGTGGCTACAAGATGTGATGTAAGAACTTGCATGACATGCAGGCGAGGACAAGTCATGTGGATTGTTTCTTCACTTACAGGCAGCCGACCTAGTGGTCCCAGCCCTGGTTGAACAACACATTTCCTCCCTCGCTCTTGCTTGGACTGCCATGCAGGACAGGATGAGGTGGCAGACCATTGTCCAGGCCCACACGTCAGCGCCCGTGGGCAAGCCCCCCACCCCACCCCCGGAGGAAGTGGCGCTTTGCTGATGTTGAGTGAGCCCTGATTTTTTAGATTAGCTTAGAGTTAGCTTAGTTAGGTTTCGTGGCTTCGCTCACGCCCACCCATCAGCATGCTAGCGAATACGTGCTACATGATGTCCCAACGGAGTCATATTCTAATTTAAGGGGAGGGGACACCCCTAAAGGGCACTTTTCTGGAAACCATACCTATGCATGTGCTAAAAATCCAATGATGATTGGGGACCATTAATATGATAAAAAAAAAATTTCCAGCCACTTGGGGGGGGTACTAGCCCCCACAGGGCACCGGTAACGCGCTAAAAATAGAAAAAGACGCTATTCTAGTCACATTTTTCCTAGGGCAGTGGGCAAACATATTGGGACCAAATCATATATTCCCATATAGTTCCCTGACTTTTGAGAAATGCTACCTAATTTTGAGCACAAAATAATCATGTTTACACACATTGATGGATTTTCCCGCAAAAAGGGTACTTTTTTAATGAAAAAAAAAATATCAAATCATAAACACATGGAATAGGGCCAAATCATATATTCCCAAATACTAGAGGTTGGGGGACATGCAGCCCCAAATTTTCAGGTCATTCTGACAAGCGCAGCCCTATTTGATGGATATTCCTAGATTGCCACCTGTGACGAAGCTAAGGGAGGTTTTAGCTAGTATTTAACCACACTAACACCCCTTTATACATCGAAGCCTCATGAAAACTGGCCAAACCACATACTACCATTCTCTGCACATATGGTACCTCCTATGTTCAAGGTTTGACGCCATTCTGACAAGAACTGCCCAAGTTACAACCATTCCAAGACGGCCACCCATGTAGACGCTACAAGGAAATTAGAGTAACCATTTAGCCACACTAGCACCTCCTTCTTCATCAAAGACATCTGCAAACTGACCAAAGCACACATAATCAACTCTTGCACGCTGACGGCAACGCATGCTCAATGTGGGGGGTCATTGCGACAAGAACTGCTCAAGTTGATGGGTTTCCTATATGACCACATGACAAGGCGCTAAGGACCACTCAGTAAGTTAGTAACCCCACAGTGCCACTTAATATGCCATCCAACATGCACCAAAACCATGCAGAGTATGTTTACAAAGTACAAAGGGGTGGCCACGCACCTCATATGTCTTCATCATCCCTCCAGCATGGCCAGCCTTGTAAATATGTGCATAGCCTTGACGATGGTAGCCCTAACATGCCTAAGCGGCATTTCCTATGTTTCTCCCAGGTTAGAGTGTAAGGTTGATGCCAACCAAGCTAATCAACACAACAACACCTCCTAAACTGTCCTCCCCGGCATGGATGACAAACTGGGACTATGGAGGGCAAGGAACCAAGTAAGAACATGGTATATATAGCTTGCATGCAGTCATGCATGTCAACCATGGTTGGCTCAGCACATTGTAGTCTTGTCACATCATCATAACAAAGGAAAGCTCAAACAACCATTGGTGCCAGCTATCTACATGCAGTCACACAAATGCAATATCTCCAACATCATCATCACTATAACACTTCCATCCCTGCACGATAAAATGCAAAGAAACCATTGGCGGCCCTTCACCGCATGAGCGCTGTGATGCCGCAGCGGCCTGTGAGGAGAGGGTGCGTCACTCTCAAACAACAAGAAGCGTCCATACGCACAACATCCTTGCCAGAACACGTTTTATGAAATGCCTTATACCTTCCCGAAGAGCTATAGGCTGCGACTGAAGCGGCCCTGATCACGACATCAACGAAAACAATCTAAAGCTGCCAGGTATTCGACAACACAACGGCAAGCGACGGCGAGCTAGCTGGCGGAAACTGCCCAAAAAGAACGCAAAAAACCTCGAACGATGAGCTCATAGAAGAAAGCACCGATAGCAGATAACGTTCGCGACAAATCTGTACCTCGCCCTCGTAAATCCCTCGCCCAGGCGCGCAACAACAGCCGTTCTTCCATGGACAGGTCAGACACGCACTGCGCAGGTCTGAACAATTACTTACCGATAATGGCCGAAAATCTGGCAAAAAGCACCAGCTCGGTTTAGAATTCGATGCAACCGATATTAATGCCTGCTTCAAGGTCAGAACAGCCCCCAAAACCGCTATTTTACAGCCGCTATCATGAATTCTATTTCATTCCGCGCGACCAAAAAATTCAGATTACCCCCCATGCCGATGGCATAAAAAAACAACAGCGATATTGTAAACCAGCTGATTTCCGCCAAAAACTAACATCATAAACTCATCTCCTTTTAGATTCGAGTAAAATTTTTGCATTTCGCCTGCCCTAGTGTGGTAGTTTCGCCTGAACGCAGTCGCCATGGCCACTTCCGCAAGGGGTGCGCGCACCGTGCACGTGAAATTTGTGACCTTCGGCTCCGGCGCGAATTTTTTGGCGCCAAAAAATTCGGGGGTGTCCCGTCCCCAGGGAGGGGACACCCCTAAAGGGCACTTTTCTGGAAACCATACCTATGCATGTGCTAAAAATCCAATGATGATTGGGGACCATTAATATGATAAAAAAAAAATTTTCCAGCCACTTGGGGGGGGTACTAGCCCCCACAGGGCACCGGTAACGCACTAAAAATAGAAAAAGACGCTATTCTAGTCACATTTTTCCTAGGGCAGTGGGCAAACATATTGGGACCAAATCATATATTCCCATATAGTTCCCTGACTTTTGAGAAATGCTACCTAATTTTGAGCACAAAATAATCATGTTTACACACATTGATGGATTTTCCCGCAAAAAGGGTACTTTTTTAATGAAAAAAAAAATTATTAAATCATTAACACATGGAATAGGGCCAAATCATATATTCCCAAATACTAGAGGTTGGGGGACATGCAGCCCCAAATTTTCAGGTCATTCTGACAAGCGCAGCCCTATTTGATGGATATTCCTAGATTGCCACCTGTGACGAAGCTAAGGGAGGTTTTAGCTAGTATTTAACCACACTAACACCCCTTTATACATCTAAGCCTCATGAAAACTGGCCAAACCACATACTACCATTCTCTGCACATATGGTACCTCCTATGTTCAAGGTTTGACGCCATTCTGACAAGAACTGCCCAAGTTACAACCATTCCAAGACGGCCACCCATGTAGACGCTACAAGGAAATCAGAGTAACCATTTAGCCACACTAGCACCTCCTTCTTCATCAAAGACATCTGCAAACTGACCAAAGCACACATAATCAACTCTTGCACGCTGACGGCAACGCATGCTCAATGTGGGGGGTCATTGCGACAAGAACTGCTCAAGTTGATGGGTTTCCTATATGACCACATGACAAGGCGCTAAGGACCACTCAGTAAGTTAGTAACCCCACAGTGCCACTTAATATGCCATCCAACATGCACCAAAACCATGCAGAGTATGTTTACAAAGTACAAAGGGGTGGCCACGCACCTCATACGTCTTCATCATCCCTCCAGCATGGCCAGCCTTGTAAATATGTGCATAGCCTTGACGATGGTAGCCCTAACATGCCTAAGCGGCATTTCCTATGTTTCTCCCAGGTTAGAGTGTAAGGTTGATGCCAACCAAGCTAATCAACACAACAACACCTCCTAAACTGTCCTCCCCGGCATGGATGACAAACTGGGACTATGGAGGGCAAGGAACCAAGTAAGAACATGGTATATATAGCTTGCATGCAGTCATGCATGTCAACCATGGTTGGCTCAGCACATTGTAGTCTTGTCACATCATCATAACAAAGGAAAGCTCAAACAACCATCGGTGCCAGCTATCTACATGCAGTCACACAAATGCAATATCTCCAACATCATCATCACTATAACACTTCCATCCCTGCACGATAAAATGCAAAGAAACCATTGGCGTCCCTTCACCGCATGAGCGCTGTGATGCCGCAGCGGCCTGTGAGGAGAGGGTGCGTCACTCTCAAACAACAAGAAGCGTCCATATGCACAACATCCTTGCCAGAACACGTTTTATGAAATGCCTTATAGCTTCCCGAAGAGCTATAGGCTGCGACTGAAGCGGCCCTGATCACGACATCAACGAAAACAATCTAAAGCTGCCAGGTATTCGACAACACAACGGCAAGCGACGGCGAGCTAGCTGGCGGAAACTGCCCAAAAAGAACGCAAAAAACCTCGAACGATGAGCTCATAGAAGAAAGCACCGATAGCAGATAACGTTCGCGACAAATCTGTACCTTGCCCTCGTAAATCCCTCGCCCAGGCGCGCAACAACAGCCGTTCTTCCATGGACAGGTCAGACACGCACTGCGCAGGTCTGAACAATTACTTACCGATAATGGCCGAAAATCTGGCAAAAAGCACCAGCTCGGTTTAGAATTCGATGCAACCGATATTAATGCCTGCTTCAAGGTCAGAACAGCCCCCAAAACCGCTATTTTACAGCCGCTATCATGAATTCTATTTCATTCCGCGCGACCAAAAAATTCAGATTACCCCCCATGCCGATGGCATAAAAAAACATCAGCGATATTGTAAACCAGCTGATTTCCGCCACAAACTAACATCATAAACTCATCTCCTTTTAGATTCGAGTAAAATTTTTGCATTTCGCCTGCCCTAGTGTGGTAGTTTCGCCTGAACGCAGTCGCCATGGCCACTTCCGCAAGGGCACCGTGCACGTGAAATTTGTGACCTTCGGCTCCGGCGCGAATTTTTTGGCGCCAAAAAATTCGGGGGTGTCCCGTCCCCTTAAGTACATGGCGGACAAGCTGGCATTCCTTAAATGCCGCAAGAAGCTCTCGGAGACTCGCTTCACGCTTGACGACGACTTGACCCTGGCCCAGCAACAGCGGCGACGCGAGCTATGGCTGACCTACCTTCAGCTCCGGCAGAGCGCAGGGGGGAAGCCGGTATACTGGAGGGGGGCGGTCATCCACGTCGACCACAAGCCCTGGCAGGCACCTCCTGCCACCCCAGACTAGGGAATACATACCAGTAGTGTAGATTAGTCAGGCTTAGCATGTACACTATCACATCGTGTACGCGCGCTCGAGTTCTCTATCACACGCATGTACACCCATAATGGCCCCCATGGATGATGTCTTCAGAATTTAGCCAAGCCATGCCTATAATGGGACCTCCCATGGATGTTGCATTAAGAATTTAGCCACGCTATGCCTATGCAGAGAGATGCTCTCTGTTGAGAAGCCATGCCTTAGCTCTTGTATAGCCATGATGATCTTCCCCCACATGACAGGCTCCCCCTTAGCTGGGCATAGCTTGAAAGATCATGGGGGTGCAGGTGCCCTGGCGCACCTAGAGCAAGGGTAGCTTACATTCCCACCCTTGCAGGAAGTAGCCCAGAATGTATTAAAAGCCATATGCCCCTTCTCAGGGCTATGTGCTACATGTACTCCCAACGGAGTTATGTTCCTAATTAATTAATTAATTAATTAATTAATTAATTAATTAATTAATTAATTAATGCCCGTGGCTACTGCTATACGGTGCCGTAGTTTCCGGCCTGGAAATGCCCTCTGCCACCCGGTCACTACAGTGCTTAACAGTAAATGTAAAATAACAAAAGCAGAACGCAGATAAAGTCAAGTAGTTTTCAGGACCCCTTTCTGGAGAACAGCAAAAACTTGACGACGCTTACTTGATAAAAGAATAAATAAATAAAATCTCTTCTTCCCACTTATTACCTATCCAGATTCTCTTCTATCATTTAGTAACCTTCTCTCATTATATGAAATTAGCATAGCACTCCGTGGCATGCCTCTGTGTGTGGCACGCAAGTACTTGCTTACTTCTCTCATTGATATCAGTAGTGGAGTTCTTGTCTCTTGCACTGACATCACCCCCTGGTTGACCCAAGACCACTATGATGAACCCCCACGGATAGCATCCATGCTCTTCAGTGCGTCATGGTAGTAGAGCAATATGCATGTAGGCTGGCCAAACACGGTGAATGCCATCCAGAAAAGGATGTTGCCGATCTGGTCAACCATCCGACAGATTGCCCGCAGCAGATCAGCCAGAAACCGCGCATGAACAAACGCAGGTATGCGGGCGGGCGGGTGGGCAGGCATACACACAAGCATGACCACACAGGACAAACAATACGCAGTACTGTTAGTTAAGCTTTTGGTGGGCGACGTGAATCCTGGCCAAGTAAGTATTTGTGTGTCATGCGCACAGGCATGTCAGGGAGTGCTATGCTAATCTCATTATAAAAACAGTTACACGAAAGATAAAAACAAATATCGTCTGCATCCTGGCCAAGGTTAGCTCCAGGCACTGGCAACAGATCATCCCGCAGACTTACCTGGGCATGTCAGCATGTCAACACCAAAGCTGTTGCCAGACCTCTTGCAACATCTGACCTTACTGGCATCTGTGAAAAGGCTAGCGACGCAATCCTTTCAAGGACTTGACACACTAGCACTCCATCACTGTTTACAGTATACGGCGTAACGCACAACACCTATGCACATCTTGAGCTGTGCATAGTACATATAACATCCATGTTTGACACGAGGCGATATCAAGTGACCAGTCTGCTCACACAAGACTCGTATGAAACCAAATATCTGCCTGCAAACAACAGACACCGTAGGCAGGATGGCCCTGGATGTCACGCAGACACGCACACGCAACGGCGGGCACACACACACACACACGTGCATCGCCACGATCACAAACGGAAGGACAGCCGCCAATGCTCACCTCAGGTGTCTGATACCAGTGGTGGATATCCAATGCAGATAACCCTGGGCTGCAGACTATCCTATGCATACACCAGGATCGCTTTGTGTCATCACAAGGAGAAGGAGGTGTTATCCAATGCAGGATCTCTTTGTGTCATCACAAGGAGACGGAGGTGTTTCGCTCTTCACAATAAGAAATCAGTATTACTAATTACAACAGCGGCAACAACAGCGTCTATGAAGTAACTTGAAGTCAACCTACTTCTACATCAGCAGGCATCACATATTGGTAGACTCTACCTATATGTGAAGGAGGCCTGCTGATATAGGTTGATTACTAACTGGTAGACGCCTCACGCGTGGCCATACCTGTGGCTTCTTACTAACAACAACAGCGACGACCTCACACGTAGGAAGACCCCTCACGCGCGGCCATACCTGCGGCTTCTGCAGGCGCTTGTCCAGCCACCGGGTAAGGAGCACCAGAGGCACCTGGCCAGGTGGGCCCGGAATCCATGCCACAAGGAAAGCAGCAACGACAGGAAGATGGTTAGCTACTCCTATGTTAGGGAATACCAGCACCTACTACTCCTATGTTAGGGAATTCCAGCACCTACTACTACTATGTTAGGGAATACCGACACCGAGTGTTTGCGGGTGTCAATAGAAGGAATGCACAGCTGTAGACAATGTTGCCAAGGGAATGCGCCCAAAGGCAAACAAAGGCTAGCCAGGCAGCACTCGCAACCGGTGCCAACTATGTGTGCCTACTGAACAGTGCATATGGCGCGGTTCTAGGCTGGAAAGACTCGGTGGTGTCCAAAGGTGACATTGCTTCGTCCCGCACCACCTGCACACCTCCACCCCACTCGTAGGCAAGAATGATTCTTGAAGCGAAAAGAACGATTCACCTGAGCAGGCGGCACCCTGGGGCATGCACGCCGACAGAGTGGACAAGAATGTTTTCATTGCAAAAGAGGCACACGAAAACCGCCGACGAAGTACTTAACATGCATACCTAGCATACCGCGGTGTGGCAAGGTGCAGTGCTGGCGGTCGACACTGGTACTAGCGGCCACAGTGATACTAGTGGTTGATAGTAGCGGTGAATTTAAGCATTTAATAGAAGTAGCAAATTGCTTGCGTCTATAAGCTTGCGAGGTAACCATGTCACCTGGCCAAAACTGGCGACCGTAAGCTATTTCTAGATACCAGTAGCCGGCACAGACTCGGTCAACAACAAAGGGTTTAGCAGCTCATGCCTGTGTACACCCATGCCTAATGGTAAGCCAACAAAACAATGCGAGCTTATAGCCTATACAGACTCGGTGAACCAACGGCTTGCACAACGCATGCCTGTATGTACCAAGGCCTCATGGTAAGCCGCCAAAACAATGCGAGCTTAGAGCCTATACAGACTTGGTGAACCAACGGCTTGCGCAACGCATGCCTGTATGTACCAATGCCTCCTGGGAAGCCCCCCCCAAACAATGTGAGCTTCCACAACCCGTGACGCACACCCATGAGCGGCAGATGGCACATCCCCAACAGGGTAGCTACAGAGATTCTGTGTTTTGAGAAGGTAGTACTTAAAGCCCTACATTGGACAGGGGTACCAATGTCCAGGCTGCACCAAGAAATAACATTTTGAGTGCTGGCTGACCCAGGCGCGGCAAATAGAACAGATACGACAGAAGAGGGGTTGGACAAGCGCGGCGAATAGAACAGATACGACAGAAGAGGGGTTGGACAAGCGCGGCGAATAGAACAGATACGACAGAAGAGGGGTTGGACAAGAGCGGCGAATAGAACAGATACGACAGAAGAGGGGTTGGACAAGCCAGGCAGGCTCGTAACGACTGGCGCACGCACCTGCCCCAGAATGCCGAGGAAGGCCCAGAAGCGGAGGGTGTGGCAGGGGATGCCGATGAGGACCTGCAACGGGCAGCGGTATCCAGTGGGGGATCAACCAGCGTGGACAACCAGCATGGACAGGTGCGGTTCAAGAAACATCGCGACAAAACTATGCTGAGGTCCAATGCCGTAATACTACAACAATAGACAGGAGAAAGCAAGATGAAAACTAACAACGTAAATGAAATGCCAGGGACGATCGACGCGCCAGACGGAGAGCATTGTGAGGTGGGTCAGTGGTAGGTGCTTGCTAGAGCAGGAGCAGAACGTTCCCAGCCATCACAGCAGATTTGCGTGGGCAGATTCGCCGGCTCCTTTGCGTAGGCAGATTTGCCGGCTCCTTTGCTTAGGCAGATTTGTCGGCTCCTTCGCGTAGGCAGATTTGCCGGCTCCTTTGCTGAGGCCGATTTAGAGACTGTCGGAGTTGGATTGACCCAGCGGCATCGGCATCAATGAGCAAGCCCTGCTGATGGCTCACCGAATTCCAGGCAAGCTCATTGAGGACAGCACATCGTACCACTGCAGTAAAGCTGCACTGCTGGGGAGGTCATAATCAACTAGGCCCACACCTCCCATACTAGACCAGGCACATGAGGTACAATAGCGATAGAGTACTAGCTTGTCAATTACTACAGAAGGTAGCATGCCCGTCCCAGGCTGCAAACCCACTTAGATGAACCAAAAAAGCCATCCAAGAAACACGACAAACACTACATAGTCCCTGAGCAGCGTATAATGCGATTAGCGAACACGGAAAGCTCCCACGAGTGCCCAGGGACCCCAGCGAGTTGTAACACACGAAGGCTGCTTGAAGTGACACACGGTCCGCCCATGGGAATTTCAGCGACATACACACATGTTGTTAACTAGACATGCTGTTGCATGACAAATGTTATTTACTGCAAGAAGCGATCAGATTGCCATGTCTTGGTCTCTATCAGGCGCCATTAGTCCATCATCGATCCGACGCTATAACTGATGGGAGGAAGCCAGCCATTTCCAAATGCCTACCACTATCCCTACGGCAAGGCCCAGGAACACTCAGTGCTGCTTGGCAGGCTGCCTTGACCATGACAAGTTGAGAATGATCGACGATCAAAGGGACCTTATCATCCAAAAATAGGTCACCTCGTGGAACACCGCGGACCAGAAGAATGTGATGAACATCGCCAGCGACTGTCGGCGGGCGAGGGTAGGGGGGGTATGCAGGTGAGGTTGGAATCGAACGAAGAGGGGGGCAGGGGGGCAACATGTAGAGATCATGTATGTGCGTGCGTGCGTGTTTTGTAGGGGCATGAGGGGATAGGTTGAGGGATAACGTGGCATGTTGGGGGGGGGGGGGGGAGTGCAGGCAGGAATCAGCGCTGAGGCGGATAGGACAGGTGGCGGTCAATCTCACGCTAGACAACACCGAGCTTTGTTACCCGGTCCATAAATCTGCTGGTGGCCTCGCTGGAACTGCCACGACAGCAAGCAATCCCAGTAGACGCGTCCGATGAATACCTGATGGCCGCATCACGATGGCCATTCAGCAATCAACCTTTCATACTGCTAGGAAGTTAAATCTTCACAACAGTAGAATTTTTGGCACCATAGAAGGATACATACACCATGTAGGTTGTGTAGGAATAAATCATGTGCGGGACAAGTGAAAAAAAATCGTGAAACGAACACATCTGCCGAGCTTTATGTTAGCGCCCGTCTCTGTAGCAGGCAAACGGCGAGGACATTGAATGATTGTACAGGGGTCAGGCCTGGTACCAAGTGAGATGCCCCAGAGGGCAAACGCTGCACCGATTACTGTACGGGCCATACAGTGCATAGGGCCCTACGGTGGGTACGACCGCACTACATTTTAACTAGACTTTGCAGACGCAAGGCATATGCGCCTGTCCTCGAATGTGTCGCACATGTGGGGCACTCATGCCCAAATGGCGTGAGCTGTTTGCTTACGTGACCTGTGCATATTGCCAACCAGGCTGGGGAAAATAAACTGCCCAGCACCAGCGTGCTCTGCAGCATGCAAAACTGCGGGCAATCAGGCGAAAATGCAAGACAGGACACATACAAAACATGAGGCATTGGGGTATCTAATGCATGGCATCCGTCTACTGGTATGGAGACTAAATGAGGATGCATTCAAAGACCAGAGCATCTCCATGCCAGCTCCTTTTTCAACTGTCACCTCCAGCTTCTTTCCAGGACATGGCATTCCGTCATGTGCTTATAGAGATCGTGAAAGGCTCCAAACACTGTTGGCCAGTGGGAGGCTGCGTGGAGCTGACAACAAGGCGCCAACGTGCCCAATATCGGCCATTGTGTGCGCGTAATCAACTACTCCATCCACGCATGTGACGGCCCACCCACGCATGTGACGGCCCACCCCACAAGGCCCCGCCGGCCCCTGCAGTGGCTGACCTCGAGCATACAGGAGGCTATTTGCTAACTTGTCCCTGGTATGTTCTCCCAGCACCCAGCAGGCACACTCACCGTGTTGATTCCCAAGCGGCGGCAGGGGAAGTACAGGTGGCGGACGAGCCACTTGTGTACCGGCTGGCAGCAGCAAAACGCAGGCACCGAGGGCAGGCAGGGAGAGGAGTTGGTAACCAGAACCAGCAATCAGCCCTTGAAACAGGTATTTGAGAAAGGCATACGACCCGCAAACCCAAGAGAAAAATCCGTAGGAGCTCACATGGTTTGACGTGGCTCCAGCTGAACTGGCGACGATGAGCCGCCGGGGGGGGAAATGTTATGGGATTGATTTTGGCAGGGAATAAAAACGCTCAACTCTCAATGGTTACAAACAGAACCACACACATCCCATACTCGTGAATGGCAGCGTTCAGGGCACACTTGGCAGGAGCCTAAAAGCATCTATCCAAGCAAAGCACCGCAACTGCAGGAAAAGGACGCGAGCTGTCGCAGCCAGCAGGATCCCAACAACACGATGTGCGCAGGGCGCCCATTCGATAGGGCCCAACAGTCGAAGGTAGCTCCGCCCAGCCATGCAAGCTTCGGATGTCTACCACATGCCGATACGTAGGTGGACCCTGCGGGTGACTGTGGCGCCATGCTGCAATACCTCCAGGTGAGGCAGGGACTACTCGGGCCATGCTAAGCAATCATGAGACTGTGCCCGCAAACACAGCAGACTGTGGTGTCAAGCCAAGTTCTGCGCAGATATGAGATTTCGTGTGCGTACTCCGTTCCATGGCAACATGAGCTAGGTAGTACCCCCTCTATATTAACCCACTATCAGCATGGCATGAGTCATGCCGGTCATGTTTATGTCAACATCAATGGGACAGGAGTGTCCAGAAAGTGAGCCCTGGAGGGGGTGATTTCTTAGGAGGGTACGCCAAGGCTTGCTACCAGGTATCGCGACCAGGTCAACCAGTCCATCAGTCGCCCAAGACGTTGATGCGCGAGAGCCCGACTTCCTCCAAATCGAACAATCCCGGTTGACTAATCTTTTTTCCCTTTCTTTTAATGGTCACCACAACGATATAGCGGCATGCTTCTGCCGTCAGGGAATGCACTTGAAGCCGGACTACTCCCAGCACCAGCCTGCCTCACACTAGTCAGTGCCAGCCTCTCTGCGGCCCCAAACGCTGTGCCAGAATTCCTAGCAGAATGGAAGAGGCAGGGCCACGCGGGGCAGGGCCCATGAATAGGACGATGCATGCGTGCAAGCCAAGGGCCCAAAGCGCAACGGGCACTTGCGTGGGCCAATACATCGGAGGGCACTCTCGATGTTCCAGAGCCTCCCATATGGGACCACACACACCCAGTACGAGCGCTGGTCAAGTGCTACTGCAGCAAAGCTGCATGGCTGTTGAGGTCATCATCATCTAGGCCCGCACCTGCCATATTGAACCAAGAGCATACCCAATACAACAACGACAAAGTAGCTTGTCCACGACTACAAAGGCCATCCCTGCGGCATGGCGCAGGGCACTCACAATATTCCAGAGCCTCCAATACTGGTGTCGTGCAGCCGTGGCGTCCCAGCCCAGGCAGAAGTGTAAGGGTATAAAAAGGTTGGGAGGGTGACGGGAGCCCGCCATCCCAGCCAGGGGGCCCATCATCGCACCGTGGGCCATCGCTCCACGAACAGTGGCAAGCGGCATCGGGGCCAAACAATCACAACGTGGCAAGATCAGAAATAGTGCACAGCCATTCTGTGGCCAGATCAGACATAAGGGCATGTCCATACTTTTCTCAAACAGGGTGGCTAGGTCAGACATAGTGCAAAGCCGTACTCGTATTTGCTTCGTTGCGTGCCATCGAGTTAGCTTATGTATGGTGGAGTCCAGTCGATCGGACGGGGCAAAAGACAAAGGGCCAGGCGCAAGGGGCCGCTCTTCTTCTTACAAACCGAACCGCCAGGTATGCGACTAAGCACTAGACCTCAACAAGACCTCAACAAGACCAGAACCACGCTGCCCCCGTTTCTTAACCCAGTGCACTGACCCAGCGATGCACACACTACGGAACATGACAACACTGTACACTGTACACACTACTAGAGATGCTGCTAGGAATGGCTGTTGCCTTTTTTACCGCGCAGATCTGTCGCACCTCACCAGCAGATTAGCATGACAACAAGACATACACTTTGTAGAACCTGAATCCTCAATCGCGGTCACATCCCACCAGCAGATTAGCACATATACTGGTACCAGTGGTGGAGGGCTCCCCCTATCTACGCTGATTGGCTCTCTAAACGAGTATGGCAGAACGCGGTCTCCACTACTGGCACAACGCCTTCTCCATCGTGGTCGCGTTCCACCAATCCTCGTAGCACATACGCCCGTAGACCTGTGCTGGCATGACCTGCCTTCTCCATCGCGGTCTCGTTCCACCCATACAGTGCCATGGCAACTCATCCCGCACTGGTGCTTGTACCCGGCATGACCTGCCTTTTCGATCGTGGTCGCATTCCACCAGTCCTTGTAGAACTCTCGGTCCGCGAATCGCAGCAGCTCGCCCGTAATGTTGAGCCTGGGGGTCCATGGATAAGTGGACACGTGGACAAGTGGACACATGCGCACAAATGCACGAGGGCACAAGCTCACAAGGTGATCGATTGTTATGTTCTAGCACCACTTATAATATCATTCTTTCGATGTTATGTTCTATGATATCGTTTCCGGCGAGTCATCACGCATGCACGCATATCCCTTGAGTTTACGTGTGACGTGCGATGTTCTATACCTTGTCAGGCTAGCTTCACGCTTGTCCTTCACGTTGATGCGTCATGCAGGGCCAGCCGGATGAAACACATGCTAGTGTAGTTGCTCCGCACCCGTAGCAAACAGCGGAGCATCCAGTGTCCTATAATTACCACAATCCAGTGTCCTATAATTACCACAATCCAGTGTCCTATAATTACCACAATCCAGTGCCCTATAATTACCACAATCCAGTGGCCTATAATTACCACAATCCAGTGTCCTATAATTACCACAAGTGGAAGTGACAATAGAACACACAGCGTGACGTGTAGGGCACGCACAGCGGTAAGGAAAGCACAGCGCGACATGTAGGGCGTTCTACCAACCACAGGTAAACGAGGCAGGGTAGAACATGAACCGCTCGACTCACCACAGGAGAATAAGCCAGTAGAACATGCAGAGTCACACCAAAGGGCATTCTTTCTAGTAACCACAGGTAAATGAGGCAGCGTAGAACATGGAGCGCTCAACTTACCACAGGTGGAAGAGGCAGTAGAACATGCACAGCCACACGTAGAGGGCCGGCACAGACAGCTTGAGGACGCGTTCCATCAGATGCGGCAGGTCCATCGCTTGCAGGGGGGCGATCGAGTTGCGGATGGTAGGGTGCACATACTGCGCGCAACAGAGAGGCAGGACAGGAAGGGCACCTCGCTCCTATTCAACTGTGTGAGATTGCCGTGCGCGTGAACAGGCAGCAA
>RPFO01000165.1:5059084-5126584 GCA_009746045.1 Mesostigma viride | reverse complement strand
AGGCTATGCTGCCAACGCACATGTGGATGAGCATGGAGGGCAGCACCAGCGTCGCCAAGATGTTGATGCAGTTGACCATTGCGATGATCTGCGGACGCATTTGGGCCAGCCCGGCAACCCCACGGTGCAGTTATATACCGCGCCCCCACCCCACCCCACCCCACCCTTCCCCACCCCACCCCACCCCACCCCACCCCACCCCACCCCACCCCACCCCACCCCACCCCACCCCACCCCACCCCACCCCACCCCACCCCACCCCACCCCACCCCACCCCACCCCACCCCACCCCACCCCACCCCACCCCACCCCACCCCACCCCACCCCACCCCAAGGTAACACACGCACCAGGAACCAGGAATGCAAAGGGCAAAATGAGTTGCCATGGCACATAAAGAAACTGTGAAGACATGTCCCCAAAAACACAGCACAAGGAGTCCTAAACAAGGCAGTGGCAACAGGGTAAGAAGCAGGGTCATTGTACGCATGTCCTTCAATGAGCTTCTGCTACAGGAGGTGAATGCTTCCAAATGGACAAAGTTGGGGCCGCTTCGCCTCGCTAGTTATTCGCTTACCTCGGTGGCTTATTCCCTCGCTCTCGTGACTCTGATGCACCTTGTAGCGATCAGTATCTCATCGATGGCCTAATGCAATGTATTAAATGCAGGCTTGAAGACCGGGGGTTGTGCGAGCTAATCATGCCTGGGTGTATTGAAATGAGTGGATGATGTGCTATAAAGTAGCAGGCCGAAATGGCCATGCTCACCCTCCCAGTACTGACCCACAGTAAGCGGTGCACGATCTTACAAACAATGACAAATTGCGGGGAAGCTTATACGCGAGGTGCGCTACAGTAGCATTAACAGGAAAAGAAAGGTCTGCTCCTGGCAAGAGAGAGCCATGTGGCGCTTGCGCAGGGAGGGCACCGCACCACACCTTTTCATTTGTCTTCATCTTTGACGCCCATGCCTCGATCGCGTAGCCAAAGGCCATGTTGCACACCAGCAACAGCCTGCCAGGGCGATGTGATGGCATGGAAAACAATCGTTGCCAGCATTTCATGGCCAGGAAAAAATCGCAGCAAGCATTTCAGGGCGAAGAACACAATGCCGCCAGCATTTGATGCCAAAGAACACAGTGCCGGCCAGCATTTGATGCCAAAGAACACAGTGCTGGCCAGCATTTGATGCCAAAGAACACAGTGCCGCCAGCATTTGATGACAATGAACACAGTGCCGCCGGCATTTGATGGCAAAGAACACAGTGCCGCCGGCACTTAATGGCAATGAATACAGTGCCGAGGGCATGAGGGGGATCCCCGAGCCTCAGAGCCATGCCTCAAAGGTAGGATACTTGCACAGGAGCTACATTCCTTTGTCATACTTCCTCTGCAGCTGGGCACTTCCAAGCAGCTCCTCACACTTACAAGCACCACTTACTCTGCAGCAAGGTGCCGATGCTAGCTAAGGTTCGTGGGGCCAACCCCTCGTCTGATGGTGACCATGATAGTGACCATGATAGCGACCATGATAATGACCATGACCACCATACGAGGCTTCGCGAGGGCAACCCCTTCAATACATGCTTCCATGCGCGCAGAAGGGATTCCTGCGTTTGCACACACGAGGCCACTGTGCCAGCCAACCTTGTCTAGGGACTTGGAATACGGGAGACGACGCGATGAACACCGTTCGCCCCCGCAGGAGAGGAGGCAGGGACACCAAACAGAGCCCAGGGTTGATCTGCTTACTCTGCCAACTGACGCGGCAGGATCCTCGTAGTTGACCAACGCCAACCGGTCCTTCAGTTGTACCTACTAATGGTGACCTAGGTAAATAAGGTAATAATAATGGTGATCTAGGTAATAAGCATTATGGTGATCTAGGTAATAAGCACTATGGTGATCTAGGTAATAATAGTACTAATAGTAATCTAGGTACTGATAACCATGGTGATCTAGGAACTAATTATATCCAGTGGCCAGGACCTGTACAGTGACGTACCATGGTACCCAGTGCTATTCATGCAGGCCCGCCATCCACCATGTACACCCCAGCACGGCACACAAATGCACCTTTTCGTCCGTAGTTCACTAGTAATTCACGCTGATGAACCCAGCGCAGGTCACATACACCCACTCTATGTCCCTGCACATTGTTTTCGTGTTCGCTAACAACTCCCAGCACAACAGGGCATAATCCCATTACACCCCAGCCCTATGGATACTATATGGATACTATATGGATACTAAATGGATACTACATGGATACCACATGGATACTATATGGATACTATATGGATATACTATATGGATACTATACTAGTGCGCCCAACGGGGAAAGACCAAGACTTGCACAAAATCTTTACAAGAACTTTACTCATGACATGTACAAAAGCTCGACAAAACCTTCAACAGAAAGGGACAAAGGGAGTGTACCTTGGTCTCCACCAGGGAGGGGACAGCCTTGACACAGCCACCATCACTTGCCCTCCTTCCCTTCCCACGCTACCCACCATCACTAGCGCACGCACACACCAACCACCCATGCTACTAACCGCTGGCGCACGTACCAGCCCACCAGCAGTGGGATGTGGTCCTCCAGGCGCCCGCGCCCCAGCCAGAAGCCCGGCCGGATCAGGATGCCGTACTGCACGCATCACGAATAGCAGGCAACATGAGAGGTCATGAATAGCAAAAAAACAAGAGAGGTCATGACTAGCAGGCAACAACAGAGGTCATGAATAGCAGGAAACAAGGTGGGGTCAGACCAGCAGGTGACAAGGGGGCCCATAGGCAAGCTCACCACATTCGTATCTCATACGACGCCCCACAAAATTACGCACCTTGTATCACCGCACAGCTTAAGAAAAACATCCCACTTAAGGAAACGTAGTACATGACCCACGTTCCCATACTTGGTGAGCTATGCTCATTTTATCTATGGCTAACCTGCTGAGCTGAGAATGCAATACCGTATCGCACTAAGAGGAAAAACAAGCTTTTTCTTTTGTGCTGGCACCTGTACCCTAGCCACCCAGGTATGGGTTGGCTGGGCAAGGCGGTTGCCACAAAAGGTAAGCTTTCATTCTAGGGTAGCAGGTTGTTTCGTTCTCCAGGGTACTGTAGAGCTAGGCTACACCCGAGTCATCACGGGCGCTGTTGGCCCACCTTCAGCAGGTTTTCGATGATGAGCCGGCAGTTGGCGGCGACCAGCAGCACCATGAGCAGGTTGACGAACCCGCTGTGGTTCTGATGACAACAGTGGGGCATGTGCACAAAAGGGCAAACAAAGGGTACGGCAAGGGGCATCCAGGCATGTTACGAATGGATAGGCTGCAAGTGCAACAAGAAGCAGTTAAAAACAACCACCCGCACCTGACCATAGGCCTCACACAAACAGGTGGTTGAAAATGTAGGCAGGCTTAAATTTCCCAACAGGTGATATCAGCATAGGACATCTCGGTACATACGGGCAAAACAGGGGGAATGCAATGATGCGCACTATTCAACCGCCGCAACACTGCATACCTTAGAGATGATCACTAATGAATGGAAATAGAACAGAAAAGGAAATAGTAACTTCCACACCCACAAGTTGAATAACTACCATCAGGGACATGCATCCATTGCAAAGCCTAGGACCTTGAAACCGCGATGACGGTTGGTACAAAACTTAGGCGTGAAAAGTATTAAAGTATGCACATGAACACAAACTATTCCAAGTGTGCAGAGCATGCCACCGGTGGCTCACATGCACGTGAGGTGCACGCTCAGATGGTTTACTCCCACATGCACTACAAAGGTACTACTTCTTAAGCACTACAAAGGTATGAGACATGCATCTGATGTGTCGTGGTCATCCGCTCACCAGCACGCGATGTTGTATGTATCTTCAAGTGCCAGATGTGCATCTCACGTCACCGCCAGCTCACCAGCACGCGATTTTATACGTCGCTTATCAATGCAAGACGAGCATCTCAAACCAACGCCAGCTCACCAGCACGTGGAAGGACTCAGAGCTCAGCAGGCTGTAGTTGGCGTGCCGGTGTACAACCGACGACGGCCGCACCAGGTTGGCGTCCACGGGCCCTGGCGGCGGCCCTGCGGGCTTACCCCCATTGGCGGTGCCCGAGCTTGACCTCATGATCGAGGAGCGCCGGCGGGGCAGCAACTGGCTCTGGTACTCGACAGTACAGCCCGCCTCCTGGAAGAAAGAGGAGCAGGCAGGAGAAAGATGTGGAGTAGCAATAAGGGGCATGTCAGGAACAAGGAGAGCTACTGCTGTTACTTAAGGCATGAAAATCAAACTTGAGTGAGGGCAGCTCGCTTGAAGGGGCATTGTGGGCTAATGCACAGAGCAGAAGACAAGTCACGTCGTGGCGAAAGTTACGCAAAGAAAACCTGCGAAAGGGTCGAGGCCACGCAAAGGGAGGTGCATCCTTCAAATGCCGAGACCTGGTACTACGGAATACAAAGCGTGGTCACCCAAAGCTGAAGACGCAAGAGCACCAATTGGCACAGGGAAAAATGGCACGGAATCGAACATGGTATTGCACCATGTACACGCAATTCATTGTTCCATATCCTGGCAGCAGAAAGCACACAGCACCATAGCATGACAGAAAGTGCGCGGCTGCCGGAAACGGATTGCACTTGTAATTATAACGCGGTGAAGCGGGTCTGGCCCCTCCCACCTTGAACGCGTCCACCCACGCCTTGCCCTCCGGCTCGTACGCCGAGCTCAGCCGCAGGAGGACACCGTCATCCGCGTCCACTGGTTTAATAGCAGCAGGCAAGCGGTGATTCATGGAGTTGGGGGGGGGAATGGTAAGAAAATGGGTTTCAAAAACGATGTGTGGGGAGGGGGACGATGGGTAATTACCATCATCACAGACAGGCATGCAGCAACCAAAAGAACTGGTTTAATGCTTAGATTAAGGAATGCTTACAATTCGACTGCATGGCCACCCATCAAAGGGCCACTCAGTCACTCATTCACAACACAAATGTGTGGCGGCCCACCAGGTACCACCACGTCCATCCACACAGCCCACGGACCCACCCATGCATCCACACATCCCACTCACCCACCCACGGACCCAGCCACCTTCCCCCCCTTTGATTTTCGCTAGCACCAAGAACTGTTTGAATCGCCGCCCAAACGACGGCACCCGAACTTTGGGCATCAATAGAATAAAAAAAAAGCGAACTTAAGGCGTGAATGAGTGTACTGTGAACCCAGATACCGCAAACTGCAATATGAACCTCAAGGGTGCGCACAGCCCCCCGAAATGCACGGCGCACGGCCCACATTCTCATCTATGCATAAAATTGTAAAGATGGCATACAGTAAAGGTATGCAGGAGGCAACAGTAAACGTGCACGGGAGGCAACAGTAAAAGTGCACAGGAGGCAACAGTTAAGGTGCACAGGAGGCAACAGTAAAGGTGTACAGGAGGCAACAGTTAAGGTGCACAGGAGGCAACAGTTAAGGTGCACAGGAGGCCACAGTTAAGGTGCACAGGAGGCAACAGTAAAGGTGCACAGGAGGCAACAGTTAAGGTGTACAGGAGGCCACAGTTAAGGTGTACAGGAGGCCACAGTTAAGGTGTACAGGAGGCAACAGCTAAGGACTACAGGAGGCAACAGTAAAAGTGCACAGGAGGCAACAGTTAAGGTGCACAGGAGGCAACAGTAAAGGTGTACAGGAGGCAACAGTTAAGGACTACAGGAGGCAACAGTTAAGGTGCACAGGAGGCAACAGTTAAGGTGTACAGGAGGCCACAGTTAAGGTGCACAGGAGGCAACAGTAAAGGTGCACAGGAGGCAACAGTAAAGGTGTACAGGAGGCAACAGTTAAGGACTACAGGAGGCAACAGTAAAGGTGCACAGGAGGCAACAGTTAAGGTGTACAGGAGGCCACAGTTAAGGTGCACAGGAGGCAACAGTAAAGGTGCACAGGAGGCAACAGTTAAGGTGTACAGGAGGCCACAGTTAAGGTGTACAGGAGGCCACAGTTAAGGTGTACAGGAGGCAACAGCTAAGGACTACAGGAGGCAACAGTTAAGGTGCACAGGAGGCAACAGTTAAGGTGTAAAGGAGGCAACAGTTAAGGTGCACAGGAGGCCACAGTTAAGGTGCACAGGAGGCAACAGTTAAGGTGCACAGGAGGCAACAGTTAAGGTGTAAAGGAGGCCACAGTTAAGGTGCACAGGAGGCAACAGTTAAGGTGCACAGGAGGCAACAGTCAAGGTGCACAGGAGGCAACAGTTAAGGTGTACAGGAGGCAACAGTTAAGGTGTACAGGAGGCAACAGTTAAGGTGCACAGGAGGCAACAGTTAAGGTGCACAGGAGGCAACAGTTAAGGTGTACAGGAGGCAACAGTTAAGGTGCACAGGAGGCAACAGTTAAGGTGCACAGGAGGCAACAGTTAAGGTGTACAGGAGGCAACAGTTAAGGTGTACAGGAGGCCACAGTTAAGGTGCACAGGAGGCAACAGTTAAGGTGTACAGGAGGCAACAGTTAAGGTGCACAGGAGGCAACAGTAAAGGTGTACAGGAGGCAACAGTTAAGGTGTACAGGAGGCGACAGTTAAGGTGCACAGGAGGCAACAGTTAAGGTGCACAGGGGGCTCGAGCCATTGATACACCACGGTCACACCAGTGTAGACCAGAACTAGACACCGACCAGTGCAAGCATGCCCCCGCACGCCGCACGCCGTGCGCGTGGCATCACCGATGCGGTAATGTGTGAGTGATGCCATTGATAAATATTCATTGAGAATGATAAATTACGGAGGTGAGATTGGCATGCAACAGAAGGAAAACCCTGAAAAGAAGAAGAACCCTAAAGAAAATAACAGTAATCTGACAAGGGCATGCAAGGATCACGCCAGCAGCACAAGGTACAGCTAGCTACATCACAAAACTACGACACGCAGCAACATCGCTGCCGGCCCCCCAGGCCTGGGCCTATACACAGGAGAAAAGGATAAAATTGCAGAGCCATCGATACCAGCAAATGAGGTGGGGCATATGAGGTGTACCGACTACCAAACCAGTGCCCCATGCCCCTCCTACTTGTTCACCGCAGCCTCACCGATGCGGGACGTGTAGTGCTCCCTGAACGATTTCATACTACTAAACCCTAAACCCTAAACCCTAAACCCTAAACCCTAAACCCTAAACCCTAAACCCTAAACCCTAAACCCTAAACCCTAAACCCTAAACCCTAAACCCTAAACCCTAAACCCTAAACCCTAAACCCTAAACCCTAAACCCTAAACCCTAAACCCTAAACCCTAAACCCTAAACCCTAAACCCTAAACCCTAAACCCTAAACCCTAAACCCTAAACCCTAAACCCTAAACCCTAAACCCTAAACCCTAAACCCTAAACCCTAAACCCTAAACCCTAAACCCTAAACCCTAAACCCTAAACCCTAAACCCTAAACCCTTTACGATTTCTTCCTGTTATGACGCCTCACCCATAAGGGACGTGGGAGACGTTCCCCTCATGATGCCTCACCGATGCGGAACGTGTACTACAGCCTCACCGATGCGGAACGTGTACTACAGCCTCACCGATGCGGAAGGTGTACTACAGCCTCACCGATGCGGAACGTGTACTACAGCCTCACCGATGCGGAAGGTGTACTACAGCCTCACCGATGCGGAAGGTGTACTACAGCCTCACCGATGCGGAACGTGTACAACAGCCTCACCGATGCGGAACGTGTACTACAGCCTCACCGATGCGGAACGTGTACGATACGTGCGCGACATGCCTACACACACTGCAGCCTCACCGATGCGGAAGGTGAAGTATTTGCCCTTCTTAATGCCCTCCACGATCACGCGCTGGTTCGCCAGCTTGATGGTGCCGTGTGGCAGTGACCTGGCGTCCTTGTCCCGCATGTGGTACATGAGCGTGTCGCCCACCAGGCTGGGGTCGGGGGGGGGGGAGAGGAAGGGGCCCAGAGACAGTCCCGGGAAAGGCAGGTCATGCGGTGGGGCGATGTCAGGAAGGGGTTTGGGAGAGTCCGGGGCGGGAGGGGTCACGGGGGAGGAATGAGTGTGGCGCAAAGGAGGTTGGGGGGGGGCAGGGGTATGAACCAACCCAAATTGATGGTGGACGAACCGCAACGATGGCGAGGGACAAATCGCAACAACGATGATGAGGGACAACCAGGTCCTTCATCATCCTTGGTGATGATGTGTGCATCTTACGTACCTACCTACATACCTACGTACTGACTGACGACTTACTTACTTGCTTACTCAATAACCTACTTATTTATTTACTGACTATGACTTACTTACTGATGTGGGCATATACCGAGCACAACAGGAAGCTTTGCCCTGCATCCTCCGGTCACTGTCTCTACAGTGGCAGTGCTTAGGGGTCTGCGACTGTCAGCAACTGTGACGGACTAGCAGGATGGACCCGCTGTATGACAGTCACAGCGCATGTCACACTTCTTTTGTATTAAATTCCCTCCCTCTTGGACCCCACCGTCCCCCCTCACCCCCACCCCCTGCGCTTGCCTTCTCCCTGCCCCTTAAATGCCCCCTAAATAGCCCCTCGACATCCCCTAAATAGCCCCTGAATATCCACATCTTGCAGGCAAGAACCACCTTGAAGTCACTGTACCGAAAAAACGTGTGGCCTGCGCTTACTGCTGCTTGAGAGCAGCAAGGGGTGTTAATTAATTCATTAAGAACATACCTCCGTGGGGAGGATATGTAACACATATCCATGAGAACCTTGGGGCATATGGTTTTTAATACATGCTAGGCGACAACTTGCAGGTGGTGGGTGTAAACTGCCACCTACTCGGGGTGCACAATTGAGGTGCACCTGCACCACCATGTATTCCAGCAGCTCAGCAAAGTTGCGGACATGGGGTAGAAGATGATCATGGCTAAGCAATGGCTAGGGCATGATGGCGTCGCAGCAGAGAGTGGCTCTCTGCATGGGCAAAGCATGGCTGACTCATAGCCGATGCAGTAAGGCTGCCCCATGGTCCAGAGCCCACAGATAGGCTTGGAACACATTTAGAGGCGTCGGTTTGGGAGAATGTAAAGGCCTCTCCCGGAGCCTGAGGGTTTTTAGGGGCATACCAGGGGCGTTACGCAGGTGGGTCTGATCCGCACCACGAACATCAAATAAATAAATACATAGTAGTAAATAAATAGTATCAAGAAGCGGGTGTCGGCCCAGGAGGGATTGCATTGCCCAGTCTTACCTTGACAAATAAGCCATGTTAATAATAAGGTTGCCAATAAATCTGCACCCCACACACACCCACGGCAGGCCCCCACCCACCCAACATGCACCCCTAAATCCCTGCCATAGTAATCCATCACCCTGTATTCACCCTGCAGGCCTGCGCAACATGGCTTGGATCATTCTAGGAAAGGATTATGCACTGCGCAAGCCAGGGATAAGCCTGGGGGTCAGCCTGGGGGAAAAAACTGGGGGGGGGGCGTGGGGCAGAAGAGGAACCGTTGGGCACCTACGGCTCCTCAAGGCAATCCCTAATGTGGACAGCGGCGAAGACCGGTTCAAATGGAGTGACGGAGGAAGGGATGGGTGGCTGGGAGGGAACCCAGGGACGTAGGAGGGGAAAAGAAAGAGAGGAGGAATGATGAAAAGAAGGAAAGGAGGAACGAAATTTCAAGTGGACAGGACAGGCAGAAGTTGATAGAAGAGGCCCGTTGCTTTGATCACATATTTGCCAAGTATACTTGCGGCAACGAGAATCAGTGGCACAATATGCCAGGAGACGGATCGCATAGCAGTGCAGACACAAGCCGTGAACGTGACGCTCCGCTTCACGCACATGAAAAACCGCTTGCCCCATTGGTGCTCAATAATGCTCGCGAATGGGCGGAACTTGTTCAGGTAGCCGCTCTTGTCCACGTGTCCGTGCTGGGATAGGTCCATGGTCTTGATGTGCTCCTCATGCTGACGCAGGATTGAAACACCCAGGCAGCACAACGCCCGCTCAGATGCCCCAAAATGGTCAGGTTCATCCCGGGCACGAGGCACGCAAGCGACCGTGAAATGAGGAAAATGAGGTTCTGGGTTCAGAGAGCCGAGGAAAAAGAACGAGGCTAAGGCGTGAAGGAGACAGGGGGCGGATAGGGGGGGTTCTATACCAATACTCTACCTTCGTCAGATAGCTAATGCCACCCGCACACAAACCGGCGAGCACTTCTCTACTTACCGAATTTAAGAGTCAGGCAGAATTACGTTGCCCTGGATTAATAAGTATAATCAAGCTACCATGACGAGTCCGCACCAATTTGGTATGTTTGCCCGCAATTCTTACCTTTCGTAGGTCCAACCTAAGCCGGTCCAGTTCTTTGCGCAGTCTTACATTCTCCTGAGCCAATGTGGAAGCGTCGTCGCCATTATTTCTCCTACGCGCCATCATGACCTTGGCAATTCAAACAGGTCTACAGCTAAGCCACTATCTAATTTACAAGCTCATTTATACCCAGTATATTCTAGGTAATCCAATACTGCCATCTAAATGCGTCCGCATGCAGGCTGCCGCAAGCAATGTCGGTCGGGAAGTCGCTTTTTCGGCTTGTCAACGGGGCGAACCCATGGAAAAGCCCGGGGCCAGCCTAGACGAGCAGACGAGCCATGTTGCGTGGTCACGTCGGTGCACGAAGTCATGGTGACACCTGGCATGGCAACTTGGCAAGGACGCAGAATTGCAGAAGTAAGAACTGAGAAGACTAGGACAGTACAGTCATTATCGCGTTAAGTTGCGATCGACGCCTAAAATTCGGCGTCGCAACTTAACGCGGTAACGCAACTTACCGGTAGAATTAGGCTAGCATCCCCTCCTCTCACGGACTTCTATACGGCATTCGAGAGCTCTCGTCAAGCCCGATCCAGCTGCAGCATGATCAAAGCCACCCAAACAGGGGGGGTGTCCAAAACAAAAATATCAGACACTATGCTGAGATTTTCCAAAAGTTGGCCCTTGGACCCTACCGGCTACTACCAACTGAGCACGTAGGCGCTAGTATACCTAGCAACTGAAAACCCTGAGGTCCCCGCCAAAGGGTTATAGGGGTCGTCCGTCACACGCGGAGCCCGCACAGACTTGGGGGTGGACAGTCTCCTTCATCACTACTTGCCATCTATCCTTGCGCATCGTCTGCCTCCATATTGCAGACAAACCAGGAGGCTGCCCGGGTGTGAGCCCGTCACGTCTAGTGTAGCACATATGCCGAGTTTATCACGAAAAGTCCACGGGTGGCGGCCCTGCCGCGCGCGGCCTGGGGCTGCCACGCCAGGTGAGGACATACCGCCCAGGCAGGGCGGGCTTGGTGCCAGCTAGTCTATCTGATGTGTCTACCTGATCTGTGCGGGCCAGGTGCCCGGCTAGGCCCAGGCGCCTGTGCCTAAGGATGTGGGGAACATAGGGCAAATCAGCGTACAAATCCTCATTACTAATGTGCAAACCAAAGGGGATGTTAAGGGCCTTGCGCAGCATCTTGGTGACGGTGCCGTCGAGTCGTTGCTCCAGCTCCTGCGTCAGTGTCCAGGTCTCGGCGCCGTAGGTCAGGATCGTCAGAATGAATGTGAAGAGGTCACGCTTGACGATCAGGGGTAGGGCGGGGTTGCTCCACCAGCGGCGGTGGTCATGGAGGTGCGCCCACGCCATGCCGATCCGTGTCGTCATATCGACCTCGCAGTCGGGAAGCCAACTGCCGAGCAGCTTGAAGCGGCCTGAAGTAGGGTAGTTGACCTCGGTGTCGTCTAACTAAGAGGCGGAGTGTGGGTGGGGGCCCTGCCATGCCGAGGGCCAGGGCCTCTGTTTTGGGGCTGATTTCTAGACCAACCGCCCGAGCCTCGAGCGCCCGGCAGTCCAGCCAAAGTCAATGGGCAGACTCCGGCTTCTCGATGAGCGTGATGTCGTCGGCATATATGAGGTCAGCTAGTAAATTCTGCTTGTTAGTCGGCCCCCCTTCTCCAAGCTCGCTCGTGATCGCTAGGCCAGGGGCACGGCCTGCAGTGCTAGCAAAGCGAGCACGTGCCTGGCGCATCACATAATCCACTACAGTAACAAACAGGTACGGCGACAGGACGCAACCCTGCCAGACGCCGGTCTGCAGTGGGCATGGCGGGGTAATGCCGTGTTGAGTGCGCACCGAAGTGGTCGACCCCTCATACAGCGTGCGGATGACGGTAATCAGGGCAGTGGGGACGCGAGCGCCAGCAAGTACAGCCCATAGACTGCAGTGAAAAATAGTACGGCGTATAATACGATTCGTACGCGTATTATACGTAATACGTAGTTTTACCGTACGAAATATGTGACCAGTTTTCGTACGGTGCACCGCTGTACGACCGCGTACAATACGCGTATTTGGCACGTACGAGATGACTTCGCGCGTTTGGAGGGGCCTGGAGGCTGCGGCTCGGTCTTTTTGCTTACTTCTAGTATCTATGCGTACAATTGCAAGGTTACCGGGCGACGTGTTTGCTCGGAATGCTGCCAAGCTGGCCGGAAAACACAGAGACGAAGGCAATACAGGCTGTACCTACTGCAGGTCTGTGTACCCCGGCATTGTTGGTGCGCGCATGCTAGCAATTCGACAAAACGTCAATAGCAGCCATGGGAGACGAAATTGGCGATGCTGGTGATGGCTCCTTTGGTGATGACGTGGATGAGATGGCTGTGCAACAGGAATCTGTTTGGACCTTTATATCAAAGGATAAACTTATCAAGGATGGATGGGCACCTGACAGGGAATTACGCAATGGCCGGCATGCCTAACATGCAAGGCGGCCTTAATGGCACTGCCACGCGGGCGAAGGCCGGCTCACATCATGGGTAGCCAATATGCAACCTTCAATGGGGTGAGCAAATGCATGAATCCGCCAAAGGCGTTGGCGTGTCAGGCTGCTGCAGGAGGAGGCGGAGAAGGAGGCCAAGAAGCGGCGACGGAAGGATGCTGCTCGAGTAGAGATGGCGGCCGAGGTCCGGGACCTGCGTAGGGAAGGTCTGATGAATGAGGAGCCAGAGATCGAGGAGAGTGATGCACAAACGTGGAACGGTGTGCCCGTACTAGCACTCAGTAGCAACACCGGAGCTGGGCCCAGCGCATCGCAGAGCAAGGGGCGTTCCGATCATGTATCATTGGCCATGGATGGAGTCACGTGCAGTTTTTAAAATGGGATTACAATCGAATCATGCAAGCAACCATCCTATTTATGGTCTTGATATTAGCAGCGTGCACGTTGATATTTGTGTTTTAAGGGCCGTCATGCCACTTTCACTATTGACGTTAACACTTGATTGAACATTAGGGTAAATGAAGGTTTATTCAGCAAGCATGATGATGACGGTGGCTTATATTCAGTTGATGCCATGCCGTGTTGGAATTATTACATGTGAAAACACTTGATTGAACATTAGGGTAAATGAAGGTTTATTCAGCAAGCATGATGATGACGGTGGCTTATATTCAGTTGATGCCATGCCGTGTTGGAATTATTACATGTGGAAACACGTGTATTTTGTCATGTTTAATGAAGGTGGTACATGCTCAGATGTACTTATACCTCCAAAACACAGAAAAACAAGCCGTTTAGCCTTGATTTAGCAGTTAACCGTACTATTGCGTATTATACAGCGTACTACCGTATTATACATAGTACACCCCGGGAGCGTATTTTACCGTACTCCGTACTATTTAACTCTGCCATAGAGCATCCCAGAGGACAGAATCAAAAGCCTTGACGAAGTCGACGAAGATCAGGATGGTGGGAAACTCACCAGGTTGCAGGAGAGCGATTTCCTCGAAGAGGCGACGCGCGACGAAGATGGCCATGACGGTGTTGCGCCCAGGACGAAAGCCCATTTGACTTTCCCCTAGGTGACAGTCGAGAGCAGAACGAAGGCGGTTGAGGATCGATCATGCGCATGAACAACTTGAGTGCGGCGCTCTGGATGCAGACTCCTCGGTAGTTGGCGGGGTCGTCAGGGAAACCTTTGTTTTTGTACAGCATAATACGGTAGCTGTGCTGCCACTCAGGAATCGGCGGCGCGTCGGCAACCAGGATCCGGTTGCAGACGTCAAGCAGGAACCCCGTGAGCGCCGTCAGCTTAATCACCGGGGCTGGGAACTGATCAGGTCCAACGGCAGCGTAGAAGCGGAGTTGCTTGGCGGCGGTGCTCAGCTCGAGCTCGGTGAACGGCGGTAGCTTGTTGGGGTCGGCCAGGGGTTCCGTCAGGGCTGGGTACATGTGGTCCTGCTCAGCGGCAGGCGGCGTGGGCGGCGCAGGGACGTCCGCAGGCGCTACTGCCAGGCGTGCGGCCGCTAGAGGGCCAATTAAGCGGCGGAGCAGGCGGGGGGGCGCCGAGCAGCCGGGACTGGGAGGAATACTACTGGTCGAGCTGCTGCTGCGGTGAGCCAGAGAGCGTCCGCGGCGCCGGTTGCGCGCCGCCGGTGGGCCGTTGGGCGTGACGCACGCGTGTCCAGGCGTACTTGCCGTGCTGGTCCTTGAGGTGGGCGAAGTACTCGCGGACATGAAGGTCCTCCTGCTCCTTGGTCGCCTGCCGGATGGCCAAGTGGTAATGGGCTTTGAGGCGGGCGTAGCGGGCGGGGTCGCGGATGGATGGAATGGATGGTGTAAGCTATCTAGGCCGGTCCTAGTTACAGGGTTGTGGGCACCGTGGCCCGAATCACCATCGCCTCAGTTTTCTATCGATCTTATTGTGCATTAATTAATTAATAGACACGTGACTGCGTCACGTGAGCATAAGTCCTCAGTGGGAGGGGAACATGGGATGGAATGGATGGTGTAAGCTATCTAGGTCCTAGTTACAGGGGTGTGGGCACCACGGCCCGAATCGCTATGAATGCCATACGCGGTCACACGCGGAGCCCCCACAGACTTGGGGGTGGTCACCTTCATCACTACTTGCCATCTATCCTTGCGTACCATCTGCCTCCATATTACAGACAAACCAGGAGGCTGCCCGGGTGTGAGCCCGTTACGTCTAGTGTAGCACATGTCCATGCCGAGTCTATCACAAAAAGTCCACGAAAAGTCCACGAAAAGTCCACGAAAAGTCCACGAAATGTCCACGAAAAGTACTCTTGATGCTTATGAAAAATAGCTCCAGTGGCCAAATGGGCCTGAGTTTGTTCCACAAAGTCTCCACATGTTGCCCATCGCTCATGCAAAAGCCGGATTTTTTACATGAACCATTTCTAAATAAACACGTGACTTGCCACCTAGGGTCAACAAATCGCGGTCATGATCAGACCCCCCTGTATTCGGAGCAGTGTATCTCTATGTTGAATAAGTATTTGGCATATCTGAGGAGCTCAAAACATCCTTTGATTTATGGGCTTTAACCCGTGTTTTTTTTTAAAAAAAAAAATTAGAACGCGATATATCGCGTTGTAAGCTTTTTTTAGAACGCGTATAGCACCTAAGGAAATTTTTTTTCATGGTCATGTATATACTTTCTTGAAAGCCCATAAATCAAAGGATTTTTTGAGCTACTCAGACCTACAAAATGCTAATTCATTAGAGAGATACACTGGTTTGAATACAGGGGGGTCTGACCATGACCACGATTTCTTGACCCTAGGTCACAAGTCATGTGCTGATTCACAAATGGTTCATGAAAAAAATCTGGCTTTTTGCACAAGCTATGGGCAACATAAGCAGGCTCTGTGAAACAAAACTCAGGCCCATTGGGCCAGTGGAGCTATTTTTCATTCGCATCACAATTACAACGCAGTACAACGCAGTGGGAAAAATGAGAGCCCTTCACAACATGACGCAACCACACGAGCCCCATAAACGGGGCCATAGTGAGCTTGTAGGGTCAAAACGTTGAAAATAGGTGTTGTATAAGTTATACAGCATCAAACATGCATCAAACATCATGACTGGATGACCTAATATGACTGAATCAGGCAGCCATAGCCAAAGCATCATCCACTCTCACAACGTCTTGTTGAGCACATGCCTCGTGGGAACGGAGGTGCTGAGTTTTCATTCCATAACGCGTGCAATACTGAAAGAAAGAGGCACGTGTAATGCAAGGCTTGGATAGGTTGAGTGATCCATGAGCTTACATGCAGGCAAAGATGACGCTGGAATGCATGCTAGCAAATGGTGGCAAGATTCTAACAACACATGATTATACACCGTGATTATGGGCACCTAGCTGATCTTCTTGCACAATCAACGCAGTATAAACCATCAACATCCAATCCTCACGATATATGCACGGCTTGACGACGTATACAGCACCTAAATACTGCACAACTGCAACCTGCTATGGCTGACATGCAAGCACACATCACCTAAAAACGGCCTTTTTTGTGACATGGGGTCATATCTCCCACACATATAGTCAGATCGGGGTGCCATTCTGGACTTAAGGTCCCCCTAGGACCCTGTTCACATCACATAAATTGGGGGGCCAACTGACCTATTTTTTGCATCAAACCGTGACGTGGAAAAGTGCAAAAAACGATGTTTTCCAGGCATAAGGAGGCATAGCAGCCACACACAAGTAGTAAATGTAGTCCAATTCAGCTGGAAATGGTCATGCTTATTAATTTATATCCAAAGACAAAAACCGCCCTTAAGTATGCAATGTAGGACCAAACTATGTGCTATAATTCTGGCATACATGAGCCAAAACACCGTTTTAGTGCATTATTTTCAAACTTATGAAGCCCCTGCCAGCACATATGCGGCCCAATCATGCCAGAATTCGTCACATTAATAGCACAATACTTGAATTTACACTAGAACACAAGTTGGACATATTAGGACCACTGCCGGCCCACTAAAAGTGACGGATGCAAGCAGAAATAGAGCGATTTTTGCAAAAATACTCCATATTCTGCGCCATTGTCTTGGAAAACTTTGCATTCTTCACTCAATTATCGTCATGGCTGTCATGGGATTCATATACATGCCACTGGGGCTGGATACATTAGCCAACACAGACTAAAAAAGCGATCATCAAGGGACAAAATCACCATCAATCACAGTAGATGCTGGCATTCGGAACAAGCACCATAGTGCCTACAAGCCTCAAGAAGGGGAGCTTGGCTGACCAGTCGTGCCTGTCGGCTGACCAGTCTCTTTTCTAAACGGGCCCCGCTCGGCAGCACACACAATCTCCTTTGCAGTACTTGGCCCACTCTGCTGGGCACCCCTGCTGTGCGTGTCTTATAGCAGCTAATCCAAATATATATCTGCCAGGTGCCTCTCTGCTACATGGAAATACAAAGCGCAATCAAGGACAGCAGTGGCTTGGGCTGCTATTCAATTGAGCTCAGCACCTAGCTGCTGTACAACATAATTCTGCATCAGTGCCTGTCCTAATTGCGCCCCCCCGCCCCCTTGCCATCATCGTCATGCTCATCATAGTCTTTGGAACGTGCACTGAACTCCAACCCTTGGACAGTCCATAGGTCATTAAGAATCTGTGCATGTAATGCTAGCTCTTCTCAGTTGAACTCATCTACCACCCTCTCATGGTCGTGTCATCTCTCATGTAATCCACCTAGGTTTATCGTGGCCACTGATCTTTCAGCCCCTCCTGACATCAAAATCTGGGCAAACACACTGTTGACATCGCCCTTCCGTTTTAGCCTGCATGGCTCCTCATGTTTACCCTTATCTCATCCCTCAACACACCTATAACTGTCTATTCATCCCCCTTGCATAGGCGGTGCATAACTGCGGCATGATGGGGGATTGCCAAAAATAGGTGTAAAATGCATGATGGCACGGGGAGGCTCACACTCATCGGTTTACAATCACACTCATGTGCTAACAATGTCCCTCTCTGCTTTTGACACTGCATGCACATGCATTTCCTACCGGCTATATCAAGCCTTTAGTGTGGTTTGGTGCATCAAGAGAAATGGCAGGTCAGCTGAGTGCATCAGACCACATTTGTGTTAAGTGTACGCTTGCAACGCTGTTTGCCCACCGCATGGAGCTCCCCTTTCGGACAGTGGCGCAAGTAGCACTTACACCTTACTCCCAGCCGCTCACCCTGCCCATGCTAGCAACAAGAACAAATGCATGGTCCCCATCCCAACGTAAGGTGCATCACATGGATGGCCCTGCCATCACCTAGCAGTGTGCCACCCCTCTCCACCTCAACCTACTCTGAAATGCCAGGGCCCCAACAAACCTTTCAAGACATGGCACTCCTCAAAGAAGGCAACCCCTCAAAGAAGGCGAGGCAGTTTAGGTCTAGGGGGGCTTTGGGTAAGTTAAAAGATGATAGAGTTCACTAACACAGGCCACGGCAACGACAACCTGCCTCACCCGCTGCATCCATACATCACAAGCCATAAACTGCACAGCCTGGCATGATTGCCTAAGGGTCACGTGATCCAAGGTGCCCTTCAGGCTCACCCCAGCACACCGGCCCATCCTCACCACCCCACTGGTCATAGTCATCTACAGTGGCATCAAACTCCTCTAGGACAGAGTGCAGTAAAGGCAACATAGACGTCCTGACACAATTGAATAAGAACGTGGCTGCTACCTACTGCCCTTAATAAAAAATGTCCATGGCTTGCACAAATACGCATTCAATTCTTCAAGCAAGCATGCTAACACCTTCACAGCACATCCCAAGGTTTATATCCATCGAGCTTTGTCAACAAGCATGACTTCCTGATGCAAACTTAGCTGTCAAGCTAGGAGGAGGAAAGCTAGGTAAAGAGGTGAGATAGACCCCCCCACAGCACCTTCCTGCACCAAAACCATGACAATATCATCCAGAGCTTGCTAAATACGTACAGCTAACCGGTAGCGGGCGACCTTGCAGTCCAGGTTCAGCGCGAACATCTCGTGTCAGCACCCGGCGGAGATGGCGGACGCGAACCCACAATGCTATAAAAGCGAGTCATAAGACTATTTCGGGGAGCGGTGAACGGCTTGGAACACCGAAGGTATGCCGCGACAAAAGCCTGAAGTTTTTCTCGGAAATACACGCCTGGATGTGGATTAGGGCACCGTTGTCGTGCTTGTGCTTGCGTTGCGAGCAGGCAACCAGTGTTTCTTGCAGTGTCGAGCAGTAACAGATGGTGGCGCGAGAGCAATATGTGACTTTTAAATCATGGCTACACAGCTTACACCTCCGCAGGCATGTTGGAACAAGCCCCGCCATGCCGTGAGCCGAAAAAAAGGAAGAAACGCATCAAGCAAGGACGGTCGTAAACGTCACTGAAAACAGCAAAATCTGACCTGCCGGCAGGTAATGCGACAGCCTGGAAAATGTGATTCGTTTCTCGAAAAACTGATTAGCGCTCGTGAAAGTAGACTTGAAGCCCATTCGGATTCCACCTTTTGGGAATTGTGAGCTTCCAACAAAAAAGTTTCCCCCACAATTAATAAACATGCATTTTCGCTGCCAATTCCAGATCTGGCCGACACAAAAAATCAGCGTCTCAGTTTGCGAATTATTTTGACGCATGAACATACGCGAATAATATCTACCATGCATCATCGCAAAGCAGGAGAGTTTACGCGTCGTTTGCATCCATCGCAGCGACTTAATATGCATAATTGACTTTTGACTGATATTCCGGCGGACATAGGGTCGACAGCCATGCGAGGTGGAATTTTTCTGGTCCCGTCGTCCTCAACGCGACGCGTTCGCGCCAAAATTCCCAGGATCTCATGTAGGTAACCGGACGGACCGATTTTAGGTGATGTGCAACGTCGAGTAGGATGGCGGTCTTAGAGAGGCTGGGCAGAGGTCGGTAGAAATAAGTGGAAAACTGGCAGAAACTAGGTAGAAACACGATATACTTACGCCTGCAAGCACTATTGAGCCGGTGGCAGAGGCCATTTCCAGGAAAATACAGCATACCGTAGCAATAGCCACGGTGTAACAAGCAAAAATGACTTTGTTGTTACATCCTTTGTTTTGTGAATGTTTGGTCTTTATTCGAGGACTTTTGGATCAGTATTGAGAAAGTTATGAGGTTTCTAAGACGGCGGTACTTGGAGCGTGTATTTTGTCAACCGACTGGTAGGAGCCCTCATTGGTCGTGGCCTGATCCACGTGGGGTTATAGTTTGTTGGTCGGTACTACTGAGTCTTATATGCTCCTTTGGGAATTCAGTGCTTACTACAGATTCAGGATCTCATGGACAGATTTTGCCAGGCTGTGTGTGGTGTTGTTCTGTTTTGTGTGACTAGGATGGATACGAAGATCTTGTTTAGAATTCCATGATTCTGATTGGTTATCTTCAGGCTAAGGTTGAAGCAAGTTCGACAAGCACGTCGATATCAAGGACGTGGGGTCGCCATTGTTGCTACGTTGGTTTTGATTCATCATGGTATAATAAAGCTTGTCTTTGTTGTCCATGCCCAAGCCGGAGTCTGCCCAACTTTGGCTGGACTGCCTGGCGCTCGAGGCTCGGGCGGTTGGTCTAGAAATCAGCCCCAAAACGGAGGCCCTGGCCCTCGGCATGGCAGGGCCCCCACCCACACTCCGCCTCTTAGACGATGCCGAGGTCAACTACCCTCCTTCAGGCCGCTTCAAGCTGCTCGGCAGTTGGCTTCCCGACTGCGAGGACGACATGACGACACGGATCGGCATGGCGTGGGCGCACCTCCATGACCACCGCCGCTGGTGGAGCAACCCCGCCCTACCCCGGATCGTCAAGCGTGACCTCTTCAAGGTCGTCATTCTGACGATCCTGACCTACGGCGCCGAGACGTGGACACTGATGCAGGAGCTGGAGCAACGACTCGACGGCGCCGTCACCAAGATGCTGCGCAAGGCCCTTAACATCCCCTTTGGTTTGCACATTAGTAATGAGGATTTGTACGCTGATTTGCCCTATGTTTCCCACATTATTAGGCACAGGCGCCTGGGCCTAGCCGGGCACCTGGCCCGCACAGATCAGGTAGATACATCAGATAGACTAGCTGGCACCAAGCCCGCCCAGCCTGGGCGATATGTCCTCACCTGGCGTGCCCCCGGCCGCGCGCGGCAGGGCCGCCACCCGTGGACTTTTCGTGATAGACTCGGCATGGACATGTGCTACACTAGACGTGACGGGCTCACCCCCGGGCAGCCTCCTGGTTTGTCTGTAATATGGAGGCAGATGGTGCGCAAGGATAGATGGCAAGTAGTGATGAAGGAGACCACCCCCAAGCCTGTGGGGGCTCCGCGTGTGACCAAGTATGGCATTCATAGCGATTCGGGCCGCGGTGCCCACACCCCTGTAACTAGGACCTAGATAGCTTATACCATCCATTCCATCCCATGTTCCCCTCCCACTGAGGACTTATGCTCACGTGACGCAGTCACGTGTCTATTAATTAATTAATTAATTGTTGTCCATTCATAAGAGCCCCTTGGCTATAGACTACCTTCAGTTCCACAGAGGTCGTCTATACACAAGCTTGTCTTTGTGTCTACAAGGGGTTGTGATTCCCTAAATCACGTGCTGTGGAATTTCCATCTCAACGTTGCTCGGATACTTGAAGATCTGTAACTCAAGAAAGCAACCCAGGTAAAAGATCTTTCATATTTGGACTATGGATGATGCAGATGATCATTTTTAGTTACACACGGTCACGCCTTACGCTATTTGCAGGCACCATCATGCCCGGAGCGACCCAATAAAAGTCTGCACAAATCTCGGTTTAGCCGAGAGTCCGGGCGTTCGGAATGAATAAACATGTGTTAAGAAGTCGAAACACCATGGAAATACCAAGCATGGTGCCGCAGCAGACCCGAGTCTTGACGTAATAATATGTATGCCGGTTTCCAGGGTTTCCGCAAAAACTACGTTTCCTTTGCCCCAGTACCTCAACAAACTCGTAGAAACCTAATTATCAACCTTTGAACCCATCATCATGGTCGTGCCACCCAACAGCCACTGAAATTCGCGCGAAAACTGGCGAGATCTACCTGCCGCCATCGCTGTCGTCTTCACCTTCGTCCCGCGAAAATGCCTGATTTCAGTGGTACATATTTGTTTGCAGCTGTCACAAAACCCCCCCAAAAAATACCAGGATTTTTTCTTGAATTCTATGAGATGTTTCTGACCTATGTTGAAAGTTTCAGACCAAAAATCGCATGTTTAATAGGTTTGCCACGTGTCAGATTACAACGTGATACATTGCGTTCTAACCCTACAACGCGATGTATCACGTTGTAAAGAAACACGGGTTAAGAAAAATATATATACATGAGTATGAAAAAAAAAATCCCGTAGAAGTTATACGCGTTCTACAAGTAGCTAACGACGCGATATATCGCGTTCAAATTAAATAAACACGGATTAATCAATGTAATGTCTTGTATCAACGAGACCACCAGTGTGGGATGGGCTGTACATCATGTGGGATGGAAAGGCAGCTTGCTCCTTGTCCTATCCATACCGCATTTCTGGCCTGCGCTGGTTGTCTCTTTGATACCGCATTGGCTAGTAACCATATCTGGTAAGACCCTTCCTGATTGCTCAAAACTCCTAACGCAGGCCAGAATTATGCTCTTTGATCATGAAATCTATCAATTTACGAGTAGTGGTAATGACGCGGACAGGGTCGGGATCAAAGATGCCCCCCTGTGAGAAGATGCCATCCGACAACTCCACTTTCTCTTCCGATGTTATCTTCGTGCCATAGTAATCCTGCGGGCCCACCGACGCTTCCACGAGCCCCGTGGCGCCAAAACCCAGGAGGAACGGGATCCTGCAGGGACCCTGCAGCGCCGTCAAGTTCCCAGCCATAAACTCGAGCGAGGGCTCTACGCACTCGGCGGGCAGCGAAGCTCGCAGCAGCTCACTCACTGTCCCCATGCCGACCACAAACACGTTATCCGTGGTCAGTGGCAAGCCTTGCGCCACGATGGTGTCGATGGTTGAGCCTACGAGAAATTTAAAAATGAATTCGGGGTCGGGGCCTGCAGCGATCACTGCGGGCGCCGCTTGGCCTGGCCCCTTGTAGCTCATGGAGAAGGATGCGTTTGTGGGCCGCGTGACCACAAATTCCTCACCCCGCGCGCTGCGGAAGCGGACATTCTCGGTACCGTACCACTTGAAGCTCTCCACATTCATCTTGCGCAGCGAGCGCTGGTACAGGAAGGAGATGCTCTGAATCGTCGACAACTCATCGAAGGGGACGTAGCCAATGCGGGCGAGAGCGAACTCTGCGCGTAGCCACGCCGGTTGGCACGTATCGGGTGTGCATGTTGGCAAGGAGGGTTGCAAGTTATGGTCACATGCTTGTATACCATTTGCGAGGAGACAGCCGCCCGTGGCAGAGTATTAGTAAACATTCAGGTCTCAGTGCCACTGGACAATCCTCCGGCAGCCAATGAGATGATCAAGAAAAGCAACAAGGGAACCGTACAGCCAGATCAATTGCAGGGCCCGATTGGCATGAGATGTGCCGCACGTAGTCTAGTGGGCAGCAGTTTCCAAACCGCGTACAAAAGCAGCGATGATAAGCGACCAACAAAACACAGATTTGAGCCATCTCTTTCTGACCTTGCGGCCCACCAAGCACAACCAAACCTCTGTGCGGGCAACCGGCAGATGAGGCCAGAGGTCTTGATGTTCTGGGCTCGCTGGGTCTGTGAATGGGCTCGTCGTGCCCGTTCAGTTCCACCTTTCCGGCCTTCTGTCCATTTATGTCTTCCCCCCACACGGAGAAATGAAAGATGCCCACCATGCCATTAAGACGCCTTCATCTCATCGCAACATTTCTTACTAAGGTTATCCTGACCGGCAGACAATTTAATGGCAAACTCGATCACACAAAGCCAAATTAGATTAACAGCAATTCACGCTAGTCATACCAGGGCCTGCGCCACCATCAGCAGCTGCCCCTGTCCCTCACCTCTCCCTTATGACCTGTCTCTCATCCTTTGTCACTCTCCTGGTAGATCGATCATTGGAATTCCACCCACCCAAACCTCTTGCCCACCTACATTTATACCAAAAGCCTACCGGACTACTATTCCCGGTACACCCGCACCAAGAATGCTCCTCGTTTAAGAACCACCTGAACCATCTGGCAAGGCACACATGGTCTGCATTACCACCCTACTGCAATGATTGGACGAGAGCTTTGGTGAGCATGGGCATAAAGCCAGCCCCGTGGCTGGACCAGCAGCGCAGGCACATGTCCATGCAGTTGAGAGGACTTCACAGACAGCAGGTATGCCGTATGCGGCCGCAGCTGCCGCCGGCTGCCAGCTGCCAGATCTATACTCATGACTGCCTGAAGCAGTATGTGCATAGAGCGATACACTTTTCCAACTCCATTCATTTCCATCATCCTGAACGACTCGACAACGCGGAAAAGATAGGCAGGCTCTAGCTACCATGGTCCGGAATCCCCAGATTTCTGGCCTGCGCTGGTTGTCTCATTGATAGAGCGATGAGCAATCTATGCATCGATCGCCCATTGTGGCGATCCATCGCGGGAGATGCATCCATAACTTAGCCGTAAGTTCTGCCAGCGCAAGAGTTCACGGTGATGAGACGAGTGATGATGTACGGGGACGAGACGATGCACCTAGGGATTTGAGTCACGTACGAGTTAAATGGGCGTGAGACTCACCGTACAATGCAGTTGCAGTTTTAACCACAGCGCTGCCGTCCTTCTTCCGCATGGTGTAGCCGCCGAGGTCCTCGCCCTCCTCCACCTCGGAATCCTTCGAGATTGCATTTGCCCAGATACTGACGCCCAGAATGACCCCAGAGCAGCAGACAATGAGCACTGCCAGGATTATCATCCACATGCCTCTTGCTTTGTAATTCCTACTGAGTTGAACGTGCTCTAACGCAGCGCCTTTCAGCTCTAGGCTTGAAAGAGTGCCGTCGCCGTCCAAATCCCATTTCCTCATCCATTCCGCAGCCAGCTTTTTCGTCTTGCTCAACTGCTCCGCACTGCCAGCAGTTGACATCATCTTCTCTAGCTTACTCTCCAATAATGAGTGCGCAATGGACTTGAGCTGCACCTCGTCGGCATTGTCCAGCTCCCTGTCCGGAATCTGCCGGAAGGAAATGTGTTTTGATGAAAGTTGCGCCATGATGACAGCCGTTGAGCTTATCCCGCTTCTTATTCCGGCAGCATAGAAGAATGCATCGATATCAGAAAAATGAACGTGCACATGAATTCTTGCGATGTGCAACAAATTAAATGTGACCTACATGTAATTGCATATTACCTACCTACACAGTCTAGGTGCCTACAGGTTGTCTGACCGCAAATGACTAGGGCCGACTTGTCGTCACGAGGGCCGGATGGCCCGACTCCGTGGCCGCACAGATACTTTAAGATCTTTTGCCCCAAACCAGCCCTGCGATCTTAAACCTGAAATTCCTGAATCCAGGGACTCAAGATCTGAAACCTGGGGGGGGGGGCGACCGAGATGTGGCCAGATTTGCTTGGCACACTGTCCGTACCACTTGCACACTTGGCACACTGACCGTAATTACCGTAATTACCGTAATTACCGTAATTACCGTCATTACCGTAATTACCGTAATTAAAATCCTACCATCTTCTCTGCTGCACATCTGCGGCCGTGCTGCGTGGGAATCAACAACCGAAGTCCACAACCACAACCATTTTTACAACGCATGATGTTTAGGATATTCCTTCGTTTACTTTTTTGTAGCAAGAAATGTCTAGTTGCTGGTATTTGAAAGCCTGTCGGCGCTGTGATTCCCACTCATGTTGTGCATCCCTGAACAGCGCAGTTAGCCATGTTTTGGACACGCACAATGCCGGCCGGCAGGCGCGCATGCTCTGGCCATGGTCATGTTATTTGCGAATTGGCCGTGCGACGACCTTGCGCAAGAAGACGGCGTCAGTCTAAGCCGTGTCCGGCAGCAGGTTTACGCTGCCGCCGACGTGCGACCCATTCGGAGCGCGGATGTCGATTCCCCCGCTACGAGGATTGATCGGTGTGGCCCCGCTTTATTTTCGTTATGTCGACATACAACCTCACGAATAACGGGCTGGTTTGCAAACTCCGGGCTGGCAAAGCCCGACCCTGAAATGCCTGTTAGAGCTGACTTGTAGTACCTACAAGACTTAGAAAGTTCGCCTTCCAGCGGGATCCTAGTGCAGATTCGATGGTTAGGAAAATGGGGCCAAGCTGGTAACCAAGGCACATACGACTTCCCTGATGCAGTGCGCGGGCCGCCGTGGTGTATGCATGCTTGGATCAGCAAGTTCGACCACGTCCGGGGCGGCCGGGTTTCCCCTGGCAGCAGCGTTTTTCCTGGCGGCGTTATCCTTCCTCACGGGCAAAGCCGCTGCCGATGCCACTCAGCTCGACAGCTCATGCTCGATTGCCGCAGCCCCATCAGCGTCAGGTTTCGGAGCCCAGCCGCACCTGCAGGGTACCTGCGTGCTCCATACCTGCTCCTCCACGATAGGACCGTTTCCTGACCCTCACCACGGCAGCGGGCTGCCCTTTCTGGCGGACGTCTTCGCGGCGGGCCACTCGGTGTACTTTGTGGGCGTGAACAAGGGCGTCACGGCGAGCGAGTGGCGAGGGGCACACGAGTTCCATTCCCAGGACTCGACTCCTCGAAGAGACGGGAACGCACCTCCCGGGGGCTTGTTTACGGAGGACTCGCCTCCAAAGGCTTCCTCTCCCGATGGTTTTGCTTCCAAAAATGTCTCTTCCCAGGGTCTTGCTTCCAAGGGTTTTCCTTCCGACGACCCGTCTTCTTGCGCTTCTAAGAGCTCTTCTCCTCCAGAGGACCAACCTCCCGAGTTGTTTTATTCTGACGACCACCCGCCGAGGCACCACCGCTTCCTGTGCGTGTTCCCAGACGGCGGAATCACCGTCACCGATGTCGTCCATCGCAAGCTGGCTGGCGACGCGCACTACACCAACCTCGTGATGATGCTTCGCTGCGACATCCCCGTCCACTACCGGGCGCTCGTGGAGCCGCCGCGCGGCGCCACGTCGCTCACTGTGTCCCTGCACGCGATGACGCACCTGGAGGGGCCTCTAGGGACCCGCCCCGTCATGGGGAACCCCTGGAACTCCCTGCGCGACATCCCCGTTTGTGGTGGCGCGTGGCCCAGCCATGCCCGGTCGCTGCCCGCTTCCGGCCGGTCCCAATCCACCCTCTTGGACAGAGGGAATGGCCAGAGGGCTCACTCTCCAGAGGGAGGCGAAGCGGAGGAACGTCCTTTGGAGGCTAACGCTTTGGAGAGGTATTTCTCGGAGAAGAACTTTCCAGAGAGGGACCCTTCCGAGAGGATCTCGTCAGAGATAAACTCTTCGGAGGGAAGCCATCGGGAGAGAATTCGAGACGGTGTGGTGACAGAGCCCTTGACCGCACAACCGGTCGGTCATCAAGTTCCCATCAACCACCTGGGAAGGCCTGGCGATGAAATGCCTGAGAAGAAGAGGTACCGAGTCTCGCTCATGACGCGATTGAAGATGGCCTACCGCTGGTACCGCGTCCCTGGGGTGTATGAGCTGCCGTCGCCCGCGTCTGGCACGAAAGACGTGGTGGTGTCTCCCGCGGCGGTGCTAACCTGGATCCTGTGGCACCGTTCCATCGGCATCGAGCATTTCTATATTTATGACAACGACGAGGCGCCGGGGGGCCAGCTGGAGCGCGTGCTCAGGAGGTACATCGACAGCGGGCTCGTGACGTATATCTGGTTCCCCTTGGGAGATAGCGTCCGTGACTATGGCGTCTGCGCAGATGCCACATCGCACGTCACTTGTCTCGCCGGCTACCAGGTGCGGACGGGCCAGATGGCGGCGCTCAACGGGGCACTGCGCCGGTTCGCGTCCGAGACGCAGTACCTGGGCCACTGGGACGTGGACGAGTATTTGGTCCCTGTGGGCCCGAAGCTGGCATCCGTGGGTGGTCTACTGGATGAGTACGGCGCGCCAGGTGTCGACACCCTGGCGCTCCCCATGTCCTTGTTCTCGACGTGCGATGGCGACACGATTCGTGCGGGCATGCTCCCTTTTGACCGTGCAGGGTGCCAGAAGCCGGGGAATGACCGGTTCGGCAAGTGCATCCACCGCACGGACCGTGTGCTGTACGCGTCCTCGCACCGCGCCTTTGCGACGGTGGATAATCGCGTGCCGGTCACGCGACAGGTGGCGCGCTCGGATGTGATTATCGCCCACTTTCAGCGGCGCCCGTATCGTGACTATGATGTCGAGGGCTTTGAGGGCGTCGCGAGAAGCAACTATACTGTGCGGCATAACATCGCGGTACTTCGGGAGGGCTGGATTCAGGAGCAGGTGGCTGCGGCCCTACGAGAGTTGGATCAGGGATATGATGGACGTTTGGGTGACAGCCAGGCGTGATGGATACGCTAGCAGACATTCAGCCCTGGCATGCAGCACGCCCTGAAGTTTATTAGCGGGTTTTCATTGGTGATGCAGTCTGGATTAGTGCACTGTCTAGATAATTTTTCGTTTGGGACGGGTTGGGCTTGCTGGGGTCAGACTAATAATTCATTACTTAATCAGTCACGCAGGCCCGTTGGGGTCGCAGATTAGGGGACAGGTTGGGGCTGCTGGGGCCACTGTCAAAGTTCTAAACGAGCCTAGCATCTGTCTTGTGTCAGCCTACTTCTTGCTGTATTGCACCCGCAGTTGGGCCTGCACCATGATGCAGAGCGTCTCCTCTGTGGCCAAGTTCCCATTCAAATGCAGCAGTGAGAGAGCTGGTGCGAGGGAGCCCTCCCCCTCTAGTCGCGTTTGCGTGCATCGTATAATCTCCAGCGCGGACTCAGCAGCTAGAAGAGGACATGAGGGGCTCAGGCCTCTCCGTGATATGGATAAAGATGCAGAACAAGGCCATTTGCCCGGCCCAGGTGGTAGAGAACAACGATCCCCCCCAGTGGGGAAGTGGCGCGTCACCCACCGTGCATGGAAGAACGCCCGACGTGACCGCTAGAACTAGGCACTACCTGCTACGTGGCATGTCCCTAGGATTGTTACTAGTTAATTGGGCACCCCTGCAACTAGGACCTAGATAGCTTACACCCATTCCATCCCATGTTCCCCTCCCACTGAGGACGGCTTATGCTCACGTGACGCAGTCACGTGTCTATTAATTAATTAAATTAATTAATTAATTAATTAATTGGGCATTAGATAGATACAATAGACCAGTAGGATTGTTTGTCCATCTATCCGTCCATTGGGGTTAATACTCCGTAACTCCCCAATGGGAGCACGTGTTTAATTAATTGATCTCCAGCAACACTAGTTGACCTGAGCACACGACTGTTTCCAAGCCACGTGTGAAACTGAGAAGTGATGCAAATTTCGGATCACACTCAGCGTCCAGAGTTTCCTACAGCATGGAGAGCTAGCCCAGACTGTGTATTAAAAGCCCATATGCCCCTTCTGTGAGCCACGTGCCACGAGCCACGAGGTAGCCATGGCTGACGGCGGAGCTCATAACTTTCACGTTTGGGCACCAAATTCGGCTGTGAATATCACTATCGCTTCGTCTTTCTAAGAAGCACACGCTGATATATTTTTCCGAAACTAAAATGCAATATTATGGCGAGGAAACGCTCGACTACGCAACACAGAAGCCACGAGCCACGAGGTAGCCATGGCTGACGGCGGAGCTCATAACTTTCACGTTAATTTGAGCACCGAATTCAGCTGTGAATATCACAATCGCTTTGTCTTTCTAAGACGCACATGCTGATATAATTTTCCGAAGCTATTACGCAATATATACACAAACGCTCCTCGACGCAACGTAGCCTGGCGGCTGCGCTAGGCAATGAAAATACGTCTGCAGCTCCAGATGCAGCTTTGCCCTCAGGTCCAGCAGGCAGCGGTGACACTAGTCGGGCACTGGTGGTCGCCCCGCACCCTCCCGAGCTTCATGCCTCGCCTTCAGCCTCGCCTGAGCCCAAACGCAGCCGCCCAACCGAACCTAGCTGGTCTGAGTACGACTTTGATGTTGACGAGTTATTTTCCACCTTCGACGTCAACAGACCCGGCTATTTCGACAGGCCACACATCCGGATATACTGGAGCTCCTGTCTTTCGGGTCGTATGCCTCCCTTCTTGACCTGTGCCAACGCCTCCAACGCCACAAATGCTTCCGCAGCCAGAATGACGGCCAGTTTCAGCCCCGCGCACCTGACCTGTCTGCTGGCTGGACGCGACCGCGCCTTCAGCTTGCCGCCCTCTTTTCCATCCTTCAGCGTGCTTCCGCGGAACTCTGGCAACCCATCCCCTTGACCGAATCCACCCTCCTCCACCACCTCCACGCAGCCATCTCACAGCACGTGACGCCCCTCGCTGCAGATGTGGCAGCTGTGGGTCGCTCGCTGGCTGCTGAGCTCCCCACCATCCCCACCGCCACTGCCACCCTCCTCGCCTCCACCCCGGCCCCCCCCCCCCCTCCGCCTCCACCGACTCCATCACCGCCCAGCTCCGCGACATCGACCAGCGTCTTAAGGACAATGCCATCGCCATCGAGGTCCTGCAAAACACCGCAGGCCTCACCGCCCAGGCGGTGAAGGACATTGCCGCCAAGCCAGCCCCAGCTGGCCTGGCTGGCGATGCTCCTCCCATCCCGACCTGGGCGGACATGCTTAAGCAGCACGCCACCTCCACCACCTCCGCCGTCGTAGCACAGCTCGAGCAACAGAAGCTCGACCTCCGCAAGGAGGCCGAGCTCGCCAAGCGCAGCCTCAACGTCATCGTCAAGAACTTCGACATGGAGGAAGGTGAGAATTCCGAGAAGCTTGCACGTGCGTTTGAGAGCAAAATCCTTGCACGCATGGGCCTTCTTGGTGAGATAAAGCTGGCCGCCCATCGCCTTCCCCGCGCGCGGGGTAAGGCAGGGGCGCTCCCGCTTCTTCTCATCCCATCGGACAAGATTTCGTTTCTCAGACGCCGCAAGCGGCTCGAGAACACTCCCTTCACCGTGGACGACGACTTGACCCTGGCGCAGCAACAACGGCGACGGGAGCTATGGCCGACCTACCTCCAGCTCCAGCAGACCAAGGCGGGCCAGCCGGTGTACTGGAAGGGGGCGGCCATCTACGTCGGCCACAAGCCCTGGCACGCGACCCCCGCGACCACCGCGGCCCCAGCGACTCGATCCAGACGCCCCAGCTTAGGGGAATACAGCAGCAGTAGTGTAGAATAGTTAGACCGTGGCCTTGTACATGCCTGCCTACTACATGCGCTATACCAGCTGAGGCCTAGCATTTTTAGTCATGTACATGTGTGCCTATGATGTGCCACCCTCCAGATGACTGATGCCTAGCTTTATTTAGTTTATATGCTGTGCCCATGCAGAGAGCTGCTCTCTGCTGAGATGCCACGCTCTAGCTTTTGTATAGCTATGCTGATCTTCCCCCCCATGACATGCTCCCCCTTAGCTGGGCATAGCTTGATAGATCATGGGGCTGCAGGTGCCCTGGGGCACCTAGAGCAAGTGTCGTTTACATTCCCACCCTTGCAGGAAGTAGCTTAGAATGTATTATAGGCCATATGCCCCTCGTGGGCAGGGAACCAGGAGCTAGTGCAGGTTGCTAACAAATTCTGGCATGGCGGTGCAGACACGGAGATTCGGCTGGCAGACATCATCTACGCAGACGACACCACCCTCTTCGAGGACACTAGCTGAGCACGTGCAGACATGGCTTGACTGCCTGGCTCTCGAGGCCCGTGCAGTGGGGCTTGACGTCAGCAAGAAGACAGAGGCCCTGGCGGTTGGGCTCACCAACTCACCGCCGCCCCTCTATCTCCTAGACGGCTCTCGAGTCCTGTATCGGGACCGCGTTAAGCTGCTGGGCAGCCTGCTCCCCAGCTGCGAGGTTGCTGTGGACCATCGCATCTCCCTCGCCTGGCACGCTTTACGCCAGTACCGGGCCCTGTGGCGCAAGCCCCTGGGCAAGATCGAGAAACAGGACCTGTTCAAGGTCCTCGTCCTTCCTGTTCTCACGTATGGGGCCGAGACGTGGACCCTCAACGCCAACCTGGCCCGCAAGCTGGACGGCGCGGTCACCAGCAATGATGATGCGTTCCATTTTCAGAGTAGGATATGCTGCTCATGTCCGCAATGAGGACCTGTACCAGGGCATGCCCTATATTCTGATCATGCCCTATATCACCAGCGACGCCTGCAGCTAGTAGGGCACCTAGCTCGCACCAACCAGGTAGACACCTCACGTGGCCCCCCCGCAGGCCGCAGGACTGCGACCAGCCCAGCCTGGCCGGCACCTCCTGACGTGGGCCGGGCCCAGTGATGTTAGACGCCGCAAGGCCCGCACCTTCAAAGAACAGCTAGTAGAGGACATGGGGGGCCTAGGCCTCTCTGTGATTTGGAAGAAGATGATGGACAAGGCCCAAGTGGGCCCAGGTCATAGAGGACAACGAGCCCCCCCCAGTGGGGAAGCGCCCGCGTGTGCAATCCCGTGGGAGGCACGCCAGACAGCTCCCGGCTAGGGCAGCGTGCGGCTGTCTAGATAGATGTTGTAGTTAGAATGCTGTTAGATAGATGTAGTATGTAGCCGATGTAGATAGATTAGACCGGTAGGACTGTTTGCACCCATCCATCCATCCATCCATCGGGGTTAATGCTCCGTGACTCCCCAACGGGAGCACGAGTCTAATTAATTAATTAATTAATTAATATGCCCCTCTTCTGGGCTATGTGCTACATATACTCCCAACGGAGTTATGTTCCTAATTAATTAATTAATTAATTACGCAACACAGCCTGGCGGCTGCGATGAGCCAAGAAAATTCGCCTGCAGCTCCGGCCGTAGTTCCGCCCGGCCTACCAGGCAGCGGTGACACTTCGCAAGCATTAGTAGTGCACTCGGCTCCTGCGGCCTTGCCCTCAGCATCGCCTGATCCCAAACGCAGCCGCCCAGAAGAATCGCGCCCACGGACAGAACCGCGCTTCCGGCCCCAACCTTTCAAGGTCGACGATCACGACTTGACCAACATGTCCCCGGCAACTGCCATGCACTGCCTCTTCCGTCTACTACGGGGACTACGCCTCGCTTTACGAGCTGGCCCTCCATCTCCACAGCATCGACAGCCTCACTGATCTTCCCAGACGGCACATGGTGTACCCTTGCCTTTGTGACGAACCACCGACCCCCAACCGCGCCCCACCCTTCAGCACCTCATCCTCTGCTCCCTTCTCATGCGCTCTGACGGCAAAATCTGGGCTCCATCCATCTCCCCCCCCACTCTGTTCCATCCTTACGGAAGCCCTCCAGCAGCACGTGACCCCCCTTGCTGCAGATGTGGCAGCAATGGGAGGCACGCTGGCTACTGAGCTCCCTCACATTTCCACCACCGTCGCCTCCACCTCCGCCCTCCTCGCCTCCATCTCCACTGCCGCCCACCTCCACCGCCGACATCACACCCCAGCTTCTCGACATCGACCAGCGCCTCAAGGACAACGCCATCGCCATCGAGTGCCTGCAACACACCGCAGGCCTCACCCCTCAAGCGGTGAAGGACATCGCTGCCCAGCCGGCATCTGCTGGCCCGGCCAGCGATGCTCCTTCCTTCCCAGACCTGGGCGGACACCACACCACCTCCACCACCTCCACCATTGCGGCACAGCTCAAGCAACAAGCACTCGACCTCCGTGAGGAGGCCGACATCACCCAGCGCAGCCACAATGTCATCGTCAAGCACTTCGACCAGCCGGCAGATGAGACCTTGGAGACTCTTCTCACGGCATTTAGGCGCGACATTCTTGCCCCCATGCAACTCACTGGTGAACTGCGGATGTCGGCTGTCCGCCTTCGATCCCCGTGCGCGCGGTTAGGCTGGCCCGGCGATCCCCGTGCGCGGGGTAAGGCTGGCCCGGCTCCCCTGCTCCTCACCGGCCTTTAAGTACATGGCGGATAAGCTGTCGTTTTGCCGCAAGAAGCTCTCGAGGACTCGCTACACGCTGGACGACGACTTCACCCTGGCCCAGCAACAACGGCGACGCGAGCTACGGCCGACCTACCTTCAGCTCTGGCAGAGCGCAAGGGGGAAACCGGTATACTGGAGGGGGGCGGTCATCCACGTTGACCACAAGCCCTGGCAGGCGCCCCCTGCTACCCCAGCAACCCCTGAGTCTAGGGAATATATCAGTAGTGTAGATTTAAAAATTAAATAAAATTATAACATGACTCCGTCACGTCTAGTGTAGCACACGTCCATGCCGAGTCTATCACGAAAAGTCCACGGGTGGCGGCCCTGCCGCGCGCGGCCGGGGGCACGCCAGGTGAGGACATATCGCCCAGGCTGGGCGGGCTTGGTGCCAGCTAGTCTATCTGATGTATCTACCTGATCTGTGCGGGCCAGGTGCCCGGCTAGGCCCAGGCGCCTGTGCCTAATAATGAGTCTAATTAATTAATTAATTAATTAAAATACAACAGCCATATTGTAAACCAGCTGATTTCCGCCACAAGCTAACATTATAAACTAATTGCCTTTTAGATTCGAGCAAAACTTTTGCATTTCACTTGCCCTATTGTGGTAGTTTCGCCTGAACGCAGTCGCCATGGCCTCAAGGGGTGCGCGCATTGTGCACGTGAAATTTGTGACCTTAGGTTCCGGCGCGAATTTTTTGGCGCCAAAAAATTTGGGGGTGTCCTTTATAATTAATTAATTAATTGATTGATTAAAATTAATTAATTAAAATTAATGAATTAATTAGTTATTCATTAATTAATTAATATGTCACGCAACCTAGTTATGGGCAGACTCAATCTTAACTGCCTTCTATGACAAGCATACATGATTGACGATTGTTCCTCCAAGATGGGAAAAGTAGCTTGCGCGTTTGTTATGCTATCCATACATGCGTACTTGTGGATCGCCCCACCTAGGACACTTTACAAGGCAAGTGCCGCGACTCACTCGCCCAGATCTGGGGTTGCAGATAGCAACTCCGTGTCATCCGGGCTATCCACGACGACCGTACGCAAAGCCTTAGCGGGTGCAGTATCCGCTTAGACTAGTACCTCATCCGGTACTCCGTGGCATGCCTTCAGTGCGTGTTCACGCACTTACTTAGGACACTTTAGCATTGGTGTGGCCACGGCAAAAGCACGACGAAGCCGTCCCGCAAGTTCCCCGGCAGGCTACGCGGACGTGCAATTCGTCCCATAAATAAAAAAGTCGGCAAAGCTCTTCTGCGGGTATCGGTTGCGCAGTGTGGTCAGCAGGTGCCACCCGCGCGCCCCAGGGTGCTTCTCGATCGCCAACACAAACTCCCGCAGCACAACATGTGGCGCCGTCTGGCGATCCACGTTTCCTGCGTAGATGACCACGAACCGCGTGGCCGCGCCGAACAGCGCGCCCAGGTACTCGTTAAAAATAGACTCCTCCACGAGGTGGTACAGCACATCCAGGCTCATGGCCATCTCGGCCTGCGCGCCGCGCAGCCCTGCGGCCGTCCCGTCGTACACGGCCAGGGACACCCAGGGGTCGTGCGCAAACTTGGCGGACGCGATCGCCAGCGCCGAGGAGGACACGTCAAAGCCAAGATAGCGCGGGTACCGGGCCAGGGTGAGCTGGTTCCCGTCACCAAACCCCAGCTCCAGCACGCTGCGCACGCGGTTGCGCTCGACAAAGTCGTTCAGCACCTCGGCCTTGAACTGCGCCAGCACGCCGTAGCTGCCGTCGCCGGAGAGCCGCCGCCCGTCACCAGACCGCTTGTTCTTGTGGTAGCGCTCCTCCCAGTAGCGGATGGAGGAGCCGACGACCTTGGATGGCTCCTGGATCTTGCGCAGAGACGCGGCCAGGGCCTCGGGGCTGCGTGCGGAGGGGTGCGTGCCCCACCGCGCACACCAGTCGGGGGAGAGCAGCTCGCGCGCGCACGGGCAGGAGCAGTTCTGGCCGGCCGAGAAGAAGGAGTCCGAGTAGGACGAGTCGTACGTCGTGTCCGCCGCGAACCGGAGCAGGGACGCCAGGGTGAACAGGGTCCCTGCGGCCGCCAGCAGCAGGTAGAAGCACTGGAGCCGCCGCATGGCTGCGGGTGGGGGTCGGGTCCCAGGCGTGACGAGGCGGGGAAGGCTAATGAACAGCTGTTTACTCAGATGGCTGTTTATAGTTTGATGGCTGATTGGGGAACAAGAGGCTCCGTAGAGAGATGGAGGATAGGTGAAGGAGATGGTCCTGGCGCCACCAGGGAGGTGGGCAGGTGCAGAGGGCACCCTAGAGCGGATGGCTTGCTCTTGCCTGCGTGTACGCGCAATGGCAGTCAAGGGCGGCATGTAGTGATAGGGGGATGCCAAGCCACCTGTTAGTTAGTGACGCGACCGGATAACAGCATAAGATCAGACAGGTGTTATCAAGGCAGAGGGTGTCGAGTCAGAGACTCCCTTAAAGCATGTCTAGAGACGACGTCCGCGGGCAATTGTGCAGAGATGAGGCAGTTGGTAGCTGTGCGGGAAGGAATAGGCCGTTGCGTGGGAGCGAATAAGCCTGCCTGGGGCATGGGGCCTCCAACATCAGACTTCTTACTGGGGTAGGCACTACAATATTCTGGCTCACTACATAGAAAACGTGCTTGCGGCGAAAAGACTTCCCCCTCCCGTGCGCGATGCGTAGCACGTGCATGTGAATTCGATGGCCAAAGCCTCCCAGTTTCGATGTGTGGCACAGAGCGTGGCACGGAGAAAAGGACGAGATGGGCAAGGACGGGACGGGGCCAAGCGTTTAATGATCGGGGGGGGGCGAGGGAGGGGGGGGGCGTGCGCAGAGCGCAACGGGATGCACACTTCGTACATATACAGGTAGGTACATATACAGGTAGGTACATATACAGGTAGGTACATATACAGGTAGGTACATATACAGGTAGGTACATATACAGGTAGGTCATGCTCCGCCGTACGCGGGCTGATTTTGCGGTGCAGCAGGGCTATTAGGTTCCTCCCGTTAGGCGTTTCCATTGGTCTTATCGTAGTATAGAGCTTTGACATGGATCTGTATATAGGTTCATAGCTGGGCGTTTGCTTTGGTTTGAGTGATTTCACTCTGCTGTAAGTAATTATATTTTTAATATACAGGTAGGTACATATACAGGTAGGTACATATACCGGTAGGTAACGTCGACCCTACGCGGGGACAGACACGTAGGAACGAAGCGTTGATGTCATTTTCTGTTTTAGCAATACCGTGTGACTCCACAAGCACTTGGCTGCTGTTGCCATCACTTTAGTAGGGACGCCGGGGTAATTTTCTTACTGTACATACTAGATACAGCAGTAGCGGCGTGACAGCATAACCATGCATTGCGTGGTGTTGGACAAGTACAGCAGACGGGCCGCAAAAGAGGAAGAGGCAAAATAGGGAGAGGGGCAAGTCTATGTCCACAGCAGGCAGGCAGGGATGAGGAAAAAATGCTGCATGTGTCATACAACGAGGTTTACCAGGGGACGAGGCCATGAGGCAGGCAAGACGAGTACGAAGGCAGGGTAGGCACACGGAGGAGCATGCAAGCACAGCAGAGAAAGGGTGGCAAGGGCAGCAAAGAATGGCAGGGCCGATGAAGGCAGCTCTGGAATACAGCGGGGCAGAGTAGACAGGGAAGCAACCAAAATCACCCGGCGTTGCGCCCGTATTGCCGTGCACTGTGGAAAGTACCCTCACTACTTCCCTCCCCCCTCCCCCCCCCGCCAAATCCAGAAAAAGTGGAGACAGATCTATTGACAGCAAACCTAACAAACACAAACCAACATCGTCACAAACCTGATCAGCCAGACGTCAGCTCAGGTTCTCGTCGGCGGGCAGAGACGCGCCATTAAGCAAATTTACCGAAATAAAACTTGCAAATTTTTTCAGAGTTCTCAAAAAAGAAATTATGGAGGCTTGCAACTACAATGTTGGGCCCCCATTCTGTTACTGCCTCAGCCTTTACTGTGAGAGAAAACAAGATATGAGCCTCACGGAAATGCACAACGCGCAGGACCGGACGCAAAATAAAATGCCAGATAATTCACCGATGTAAGTGTCAATGGGCACAAGAATTCAACGGCAGGAGGCTGCGGCAGTCGCGCGTTGTGTCCTTTGCTCCGGCGAGTGCATCCTGGTGCAGAAACAAAATAATGGCGCCTTCTGCATTAAGTGCAGTCAGCGCAAGCCAAATGCGAGCAGCCGCAAACGGGAGGCCAGGCGTGCCAGCTCATCACTCACGCAGAAGTCGGAAGTCTGGACCAGGACTTGACACGTTCGTAGTAGCGCATTGCCAATTTTCTTCAGAGTATACCGGCTTTTAGGGACCCACTCGGGCCTTGAAATGCCTCCTGTCACCCGTCGTGTTCCGCGGTTTCTTGCATGTGACTTTTGTCTTACGAGCCCAGGCTTGTCACAGTCTCGCGAATCGCCATAATCGCACAGGCACGCAGTGCAGCGACCAGTCACACGCTCTTTCAGCAGTGCAGAGAGGTTTTCCTCGTGGATCTATGTTGGCTCGGCCTTGAGAGAGAGCAAGGTTTTAACAGTCTTTAATTCGAGGGTAAGTCACACTGGGCAAGTCTCTCTGCTAGAGGTTGAAATATCTGATAATTCGCAATGTCCCCCCATCTCTATGCCCGCTGCCACATGGTCGTGTAAACATAGTTCTCGAGTTGTTGAATTCCAATCATTTGGCTGCCATAGTTTCTATGCTGCCTTCTTGCAGTGGTGTTTCCTACAGGTTGGGGAACGCCGCTATACTGACGACATGACGAAATTCAGTGAGACATCTACTGAAGTAGATGAAGCAGAGGCTCAACTAAACGCAATGCCTGCAGGCGGCCTCTCTGAGCGAAAGGTTTGTAACAAGCCCGCTTGGCTGGCGTAGGTACACGGCGGAATCTTGCAAGCTCCGTGTGGGCACTCTGCGATGTTGTGTTCTTTGTGTAGGTAACCAGGCGGGAAAGGATGGGTCCTCTTAGACATGAACTATCAATGTCATGTCGCTGTGAATGTCATGTCGCCTTGCCTGCTTTCCCTCGTTGATTCCTGTCGCCCTCCCCGCTGTTTCCTGTCAATGGCGTCAGCCCCCGCCCCCCTGTTCGGGAGGTCAGAGTAACTACATCGGCAGTTCCATTAATAGAATCTTATTCATGCTGCGATCGGCGTTCGGAATTGTAATGCCCCTACATGACGGCGGCTTGACAGGTCTGGATTGACGGCATTGCCGACAGGCTGGGACGGCTCAGGGACACCGTCGCCCACTTCAAGAAGGTGGCCCAGGTAGGCGGGCACATCCTGCATCCTTTGCATTTCTGGCTCCGCGTGAAATTGCCTGGGCCAGTTAGCTTTGAACTCATTAGATCTGAGTTGCAAGACTGCTCAAGTAAAAATATGTAGGCATACCAGCTTACGCTGTTGCTGTGGCTGTGCCCAGGGGTCTAGCCCAAACCCTGCAGATGGCTATCACAGCAGTGACATCATTGGTGCTGTGAGAGCAGGTGATTTTGGTTGTTCTGCGCTGGACATAACATTAAGGGCATACTACCAGGTAAATAATTTGCTCAACAGTAGCGGGCTGACTGATGAAGTTACGGCCCCATCATGTGGTGGTGGCAGCCCCCACTAAAGAGCCATTCAAGCCCACGCAGCATGGTCCCACCTCACAATAGCGGCGCGCTTTGCTGCGCTTCTCGTAGGATCGGGAGGAGAGAGGTGGTCACTGCTCATAGGATGGGGAGGAGAGAGGTGGTCACTGCTCGTAGGATGGGGAGGAGAGAGGTGGTCATGCTCGTGGGATGGGGAGGTGAGAGGTGGTCACTGCTCGTGGGATGGGGAGGTGAGAGTTGGTCACTGCTCGTGGGATGGGGAGGTGAGAGGTGGTCACTGCTCGTGGGATGGGGAGGAGAGAGGTGGTCACTGCTCGTGGGATGGGGAGGTGAGAGGTGGTCACTGCTCGTGGGATGGGGAGGTGAGAGATGGTCACTGCTCGTGGGATGGGGAGGTGAGAGGTGGTCACTGCTCGTGGGATGGGGAGGTGAGAGATGGTCACTGCTCGTGGGATGGGGAGGTGAGAGGTGGTCACTGCTCGTGGGATGGGGAGGTGAGAGGTGGTCACTGCTCGTGGGATGGGGAGGAGAGAGGTGGTCACTGCTTGTGGGATGGGGAGGTAATCACAAAAGGTGGTCACTGCTCGTGGGATGGGGAGGTGAGAGGAGGTCACTGCTTGTGGGATGGGGAGGTAATCACAAAAGGTAGTCGCTTGCAAGCGCTGCCAGCGCGCTGGAGGCCTCTGCAGGATGCCATCCAGGCCACCGCTGGTTCATGTGCCGGTAATGCCACTTCCAATGGTAGCGCCAGCACACGTCACGGCATTCATGCACAAGCCCCCAACCGTGTGGCTTTTCCTGTGGAGCTGGTGTAAGTATGGTGAGGGCAAACCGGCTTTCTCGATGTAATGGGGTGATACCTCGACTGCGACATCAGAACTGGATCCTGTCTTTAGGAACTTGCTCCATGGGAGCTGCACTCTGAGCTATTCGTGTGGTGCAGGCTAGGCTTTTCTCGCGTGTGCTCTCTGTAATCAGTGCCTGTGTGCACGAAACACGATGGATGATACTCACAGGTGTGCGTCCAGGGTTGGTGGTTACTGCGATCAGGGGCTGATGCGCGCCCCAGTACTTAGATGTGCTCATTTCTGCTGTCTACCGTCCGCCAAGAAAGGGCAAGGGGATGAGGGATCAGTGGCGAGGATAGGTTTGAGCTTCTGGCTGTTTCAAGGGTCGCCAGAGGGTGGTTCGCTGTTTTGAAAGAAGAGCGGTGGCTGCGCTTAAGCACGCCAGACATGCTCTTCCTCATAAAGGCATGGCAGACTTGACGGGTGTGGACGCCGAGTCCTTTACACGTCAGACATGCTCTTCCTCATAAAGGCACTTAATCCCCCCAGTCGTGACCCGTCCTTGCTTGTTTTGGCCGATAGGGGCAGCGTGCTTGTTTTGGCCGATAGGGGCAGCGTGCTTGTTTGGGCGGATAGGGGCAGCGTGCTTGTTTGGGCCGATAGGGGCAGCGTGCTTGTTTGGGCCGATAGGGGCAGCGTGCTTGTTTTGGCCGATAGGGGCAGCGTGCTTGTTTGGGCCGATAGGGGCAGCGTGCTTGTTTGGGCCGATAGGGGCAGCGTGCTTGTTTGGGCCGGTAGGGGCACTGCCTGGGAGCTCCTTCCAAGGGTGCAATACGTTTGCTGCCCCACGACACGCAACCTCTACCCCATGTGATGTTGTACAGTTCTCGAAATGAGCACTTGGTGTTGCGACTTGGCAGTATGGTCTAACATCACAGCCGACAAGACCAGTCGTATTCCCAGGATACAAAACCAGTTATTAGGGACGTCTCTGAGCTTGCCTGCTGGCTGTCCTGTTTTTTTCCATGCATTCTGTACAGCTGTGCTTGCATCTGTACAGCTGTGGTTGCATTCTTTACAGCTGTGATTGCATTCTGTACAGCTGTGATTGCATTCTGTACAGCTGTGATTGCATTCTGTACAGCTGTGATTGCATTCTGTAAGCTTCTCTTTTCTTTGTTTCTTTCCTCCCTTCTTTCTTTCTTTCTTTCTTTTTTTCTTTCTTTCTTTCTTTCTTTCTTTCTTTCTTTCTTTCTTTCTTTCTTTCTTTCTTTCTTTCTTTCTTTCTTTCTTTCTTTCTTTCTTTCTTTCTTTCTTTCTTTCTTTCTTTCTTTCTTTCTTTCTTTCTTTCTTTCCTTTGCGTTTCACTCTCCTCCCCCCGCGTTCTCTTCCCCCTTCCCTTTCGACCTTGCGTCATTTATTTGCCCTGTGATGCCACCCCACCGCGCGCGTTGCGTGCCGGTTTCGCGCAGGAGACGGACCCGCAGAAGAAGCTGTACGGCCCCGCCATGGCCAAGAAGTGCCTCGATCTGGACGCTAAGTTTAGCCAGCTGCTGCAGCAGGCGCTCGAGACGCAAGCCGAGACGGGGCGACAGCTTGCGGAGCAGGAGGCGGCGCAGGAAGCCACTCGGAAAGCCAAAGAGGAGGAGGAACGCAAAGCAAGGGAGGAGGAGGAACGGAAGGCTAAGGAGGATGAGGAAAGAAAGGCGAGGGAGGAGGCGGCACGTAAGGCTAAGGAGGAGGAAAGAAAAGCAAAGGAGGAAGAGGCGGCGCAAAAAGCAAAGCAGGAGGAGGAGGCTCGGAGGAAAGCAAGGGAGGAGGAGGAGCGGCGGGCAGCACAGGTGGCCCAGCAAGAGGCGGCGGCACGGCAGGCACGGGAGCGGGAGGAAAAGGAGCGGATAGAGAGGGAGCGGCGGCAAGCAGAAGAAATGAAGGCGGACGAGGAGGCGCGCGCGTCACAGGCGGCGGTCGCACACAAGGAGGAGGAGAGGCGGCGGCAGCAGCAGGAGGAGGAGGAGGCGGCGAGGGTGGCCCAGGTGGCGGCCACGGAGCGAGCCAGCGAGGCGGCGAAGGGTTCAGGGGCGGCGCCACAACCAGTTGAGTGGACCATGGATGGTGTCGTTTCACATTACGTAGAAGTCACCCCACTTACGAAGAAGCAGTCTTGTGATGTTTATGCTGGCTGAGTTGCCAAAGCACACAAGTGGGGTCAGGGGTTCTACCCAAGTGGGGTCCACCACTGGTTGAGTGCGCCGAAGCACAAGTGGGGTCCTTTCTATCAAGGCTTTGCTATTATGGTCCTTTCTATCAAGGCTTTGCTACTATGGTACTTTTCATCAAGGCTTTGCTACTATGGTACTTTTCATCAAGGCTTCGCTATTATGGTACTTTTCATCAAGGCTTTGCTACTATGGTACTTTTCATCAAGGCTTTGCTACTATGGTACTTTCTATCAAGGCTTTGCTACTATGGTACTTTTCATCAAGGCTTTGCTACTATGGTACTTTTCATCAAGGCTTTGCTACTATGGTACTTTCTATCAAGGCTTTGCTACTATGGTACTTCTCATCAAGGCTTTGCTGTTATGGTACTTTTCATCAAGGCTTTCCTTCTTGGAGCACCCCCGGGCTGAGTGTATGTCAAGGAGACAACCAGCGCAGGCCAGAAATGTGATTATATACTTGCTCTTTGGATGCTTTCACGATGTTATCCATGACGAGCTGGCGTGATCGCCGGTCGAGTACGACAAAGAGGGGGTTTCCCTGAGCACGTTGAGATTGGCACGGATTAGTCCCTTCCCTTCCACAGGGGCACTAAGGCGGAGACTCATTGAGTATAGTTGTGGGCTTTCCTGGCCAGACAGCTTGTTTGATGCTTTCACCCCGGTGCATTCGCGGATGGGATTGACTAGCTTGGTCTGTGTCTAACTCTGGGGTGCCATGTTTTTTGCCCTGTCCGTGTTCCCCTAGTTTTTTTCGCCCTAATGTTGACCGCCCTTTGCCCTTTTTTTTCTTGGCGTCGGTGCAGGGTCCAGCTGGGGCGATAGCTTCTGCATCGTCATCGTCAACGCCAGCACCTGCTGCAGCCACTGCTGCCGCGCCACCCCCAGCGGAGCAGCATGGCTCGGTGTATGAGGTCTCAGGGGGTGCGGCCGAGTTGCTGCAGTTTCTGTCACGCATGCCTGCGCCGCTGGTGGTGGTGGACTGGTGAGCAGAGGATGCCCTCACCTCTTTTCCCAGCGGGTGGTTGACAACTCACAGGGTGATTGCTTCTTTTTCTTCGGAGGAGTTGTCATGTAATCTGTTGTCGTTGGAATAACCATATTGATGTTGTCTGTGATGTAATCTGTTGTGTGTGATGTAACAATAGCGATACTGTCTGTAATCAGTGTAATGTAATATGTTGGCTCTGATTTGCTACTTTCCGCCAAATAGGATGCATGGTACAGGAATATGTTTACAGAACATATATTTCTAATTACAGAGCCTGTAGATTGTTATACAGGTACAGGAATATGTTTACAGAACATATATTTCTAATTACAGAGCCTGTAGATTGTTATACAGGCTCTGCATGATGCTCGACTCCTTCTGACATGCCTCGCTTTCCGGGTCAGTAAACAGGCGTCTGGTCTGGGAGAATTGGCATCATGCAGCCAATGATTGCTTGATTGGGTGGCTGTGCTTAACCATTCCCCAGCTGCGCTTGTTCTGGCTTGTGACTGCCTGGCTGTTGTGCTGCAGGTACGCCGACTGGTGCGGCCCCTGCAGGTGAGAAGGGAGGGAGTCGTTGACGTTCACGGAACTGATACGCTTGTCAAGGGCGCTGGTGGATGCGGCTTGTGTTCAAGCGAGCCTGGCGTTTGGAAATGCAACGACGCGGTTCAGTTCATCATGTGCCCGTGATTCTTGGAATGGCCTGCCTGTTGTAACCCATGCATGTGCTCGAGTCTATGTGTGGATATAGCCATCTTTTGTTTTCTAGCAGGTGCTGCCAATGAAACTGCACACTTACCTTGCTGTGAGGAGGGCGAATGCCGGCAAGGTGGTCAGTTTGCCCCTCCCCCCCTTCTCGCACACATGTACACCTACACACACCTACACTTAGACACTCAAACACCCACACACCCACGCGCCCGCACACCCGCGCGCAATCCCTTTCCCTCTCTCTCATGTCTTATCCTTGAGCACATCCTTGGACCTTGTTGCGTTTGTATCGTGCGCATGGCCCCCGCCACCCACCGTCTGCCACTTCCGCTGTATATTAATTTATTAATTAAGAACATACGTTTTTAGGGGCATTCCCAGGGTTAACCCACAACCCTCTGTATATGGTGGATTGTTGTGCCGCTGTGTGGTTGGTTGCTGTGCGCTGCAGGGCCATGTCCCCCGTGCTCAAGCAGTTTGCATCCAAGTATCCAGACGTCATCTTCCTCAAGGTGCCCTCTTAAACCTTATTGTAATGATTGCTTGCGGTTGAGGACGCTATTTCCTTGAAGGTGCTGCTGGTTGGTACCCTGTGGCCCCATTCGCGCCCCTCATCAAACATTTGTGGTCCTCACATGGCTACTTTGTTTATCCACCCGAATGCATCCCCATGTTTGATCTACCTAGCCCTTTCCATGAAACAATTTAGACAGGAGCATCGTAAGCGTGCCCAAAGACTTGGCTAGACTTATTTCTTACATACTATGTCATAAATAGGCAACGAAATGCTGTCATGGTGTTTTTGCTTGTGACCCACTGTGTGGTGTGTGTAATAGCATACATTTAACTAACCACTTGTGTTCAGCCAAAGGCGGGTGTACAGACATTGCGTTTTTCTATTTTGAAGCCATCCAGGCTGAGTCATCGCATCTGGTCTCCGTAATGTCAACGCTCGTGCTCGCCTGCATGCCTGTTATCTTTGTTGATGAAGTCACCCCGCTAGCATGTATTCGGGGCGTAGAACCTAGAAGTTGCCAGTCATTGTCTGTGGTATATCGCTTTCTACCTACTGGCTATTTTCTCTCCCCATCGTTTTGCCCCTATTGTCAGTTCTATTGTGCTCTATCGCGTACCAGGTACTCGCTATTTACTCTCCTGATTGGCTTGCCCTTATTATCTGTCACCTATTGTATTCCACATACTAGCTATTTACTCTCCCCATTGTCTTCCCCCCCCCCCCCTTTTCACCCTCCCCTTTGATCCCCCCCCCCCCACCTTTCTCATTCCCCTTTGATCCCCCCCCCTTTTCACCCTCCCCTTTGATCCCCCCCCCCACTTTCACCCTCCCCTCTGATCCCCCCAGATCAACACCGACAAACCGGAGGCCAACCATGAGCTGGCGCAGGAAGCGGCGATTCGCGCGCTGCCCACGTTCCACATATACCGCGGCAGCGACCGAGTGGCAGAATTAACAGGAGCCAACCCCAACAAGCTGGAGCAGCTGCTGCTGACGCACCGGCAGGCGGCGCCAGCGACGCCGGCGTCTGCACCTGCAGGTAGGCGATGGGGGCCCAGGGCACCGGGGGCGCAGCTTCACGGCCGAGAGCACAGAGGATAGCACGGTGTAAATCACAAGTTTTTGTGAGGGCATATCATACAGTGCATTTCCTGCAGTAATTTGTTCATGCGCCTGGCAGTGTCCCCAGCAGCCGCAACCGCACAAGCACCTGCACCTGTGCGGTCATCAGCATCCTTGGTATTACCCAGGGAGGGTGATCCTGTGGTCGTGCCTGCTGTGTTGCTACTACTTTGGTTGCTATGCTGGCCATAGTGCTAACTTATATTTGCTCTATATATCTGCTACCTAGTATCCATAGTATTTGCTATCTAGTATTTGCTAGCTAATATTTGCATATCTAATATTTGCATATCTAATATTTGCTATCTAATCTGGGATCACGGTGCTTGTGATGTGCGCGCTGGTCGTCGCCTGGCGCTTGCAGGGGGCGCGGGGCCGTCTGCAGGTTCAGCGCCAGGTGCCGGCAGGGACCTGGTGGCGGAGGTCATGGCTGCCTTCACCAAGCTGCGGCAGGGGTGAGCCGCAGGGCATGACTTTCTGGTCTCGATACCATGTTCTCCACCCTTTGGGGTGGTCCTCACGAAGCCCAGTGGGTAGCCTCGCTCCTCGGGTCGTGTTGTGTTCCTTGACAAATCATTGGAAGTGGCACTATCTCTGCAGTTCTGTGATCTTGTCCCTCGCACGCGCGCCGCTTGAGTCCAACGTTTTCACACAAAGGGGGGTGCCCTGCAAAGCGGTTGACTCTCAGGCAGGCTCGCAGCCCCCTTGGCTACCGTCGCTTGCTAATTGCATGTGCAGGCTGTTCTCTCCCTGCCTTCCAGATGCTTGCGGTTCTGACGCCTCCTGCCGCGCCTGTGCCTGCCACCTGTCCGACACGCACTGATCGCTCTACTCGCGCCGTCACGCTTTTTGTGATACCTCTCTAGTAGAGTGAAGCACGCTCGCTGTCATGTTGCACTGCAGTACATTGAAGCACGCTCGCTGTCATGTTACACTGCAGTACATTGAAGCACGCTCGCTGTCATGTTGCACTGCAGTACATTGAAGCACGCTCGCTGTCATGTTACACTGCAGTACATTGAAGCACGCTCGCTGTCATGTTGCACTGCAGTACATTGAAGCACGCTCGCTGTCATGTTGCACTGCAGTACATTGAAGCACGCTCGCTGTCATGTTACACTGCAGTACATTGAAGCACGCTCGCTGTCATGTTGCACTGCAGTACATTGAAGCACGCTCGCTGTCATGTTACACTGCAGAACATTGAAGCACGCTCGCTGTCATGTTACACTGCAGTACATTGAAGCACGCTCGCTGTCATGTTGCACTGCAGTACATTGAAGCACGCTCGCTGTCATGTTGCACTGCAGTACATTGAAGCACGCTCGCTGTGATTATGCACACCCTTCCTTGGTGATTCCTCGGGCGCAGGTCGCCCTACCCGCAGTTTGTGGAAGCGGCACGCACGCTTCTTGCGTACGTCAGCAACGCCCTCGCCAACCCGACCGACCCAAAGTTCCGCCGGTGTGTGACAGCTGCAAGTGGTTACGTTCCTATGTTCTATTACGTGACGGCTGCAAGTGAGTAGCCAGCAACATGTTCAGTTGTTCACATCCTGATGGGTAGGATGGCCCTGGCTCCTACCCCACTTCTGCTGGAGTTTCAAGTTCAATAAATATTGGCCGGAATCCCCCTTTCGCCGCTTGGCTCTAAGGTTCCGGACCAAATCTTCCCCCGTTCTGACCCCGTCCTGGCAACCTAAGCTTACGTGCACATAAGCTTAGGTTACCCGCGAGTTGTCATCGCTGGAGAAAGATCGGTCCGGAACCCTCACAGACGAGCGGCAAAAGAGTTCTGGCCACTATTACACTAACTGGTAGCCCCCCCAGGTCTTTCTAGTAAACGGAGGCAGGCGGCAGGTAGCTACCTACATGTTATGTCGTATGACCTGTAGGCGGGCGATGCATAACCCACCACACGTTGGGCCGGTGGGGTCGACAAGAGCATGCTGGAGGTGATGCCAGGAGCTGATAGTTGACTTCAGCGTAGTACTTGTAGCCAAGGGTGGGCCGAAGCAGCACTAGTAGCTGACGTTGTTTAGAAAATAGAAGCGAGTGAGCTGGTCTGGCGGATGGTCAGCACGTCTCGGTGGGCGCACGACTGTTTGGTTTGTGCCCTCTTGGTGGTGGTATCTGGGCCCTTGCCTCATGAGCTGCCCTTGCTGGTGGCATGTGTTTGGTATGTGCGCTCGTGGTGGTGGCATCTGCCTCGTAAGCTACCAAACCCTTGCCTCACAAGCTACCAAACTTGCCTCGCCAGGTAGCAAACCCTTGCCTCGCAAGCGAGCAAACCCTTGCCTCGCCAGGTAGCAAACCCTTGCCTCACAAGCGAGCAAACCAGACTTGGTACTAAGCGCTACCCAACCCATAGTGACCCATCTGTCCTGACTCTGTAGTGACCCATCTGCCCTGACCCCATAGTGACCCATCTGTCCTGACCCGTTAGTGACCCGTCTGTCTGTTCTGACCCATAGTGACTCATAGTGTCCTGAACCCATACTGTCTTCTGTGTCCTACCTTGACGTCGCCAGCGTGCGGTCGAGCAACGCGGCGTTCCAGTCGCGCGTCGCCGCGCTGCCAGGTGGCATGGACTGCATGCGCGCGTTCGGGTTCCAGGAGACGCGCTCGCCCGAGAACGAGGTGAGGGCGGGAATAGTCGAAGAAGACTTGTTCTTTGTCGTTTTAGCTTGCTTTCCTTTATGGCTACACTAACAAGACGGCGCTGGTGCTCGAGGATTCCTTATTCCCCATAGGCCATCTTGTATCCGATCTTGCCCCTTTTTCTGGGTATTGGCATCCATGCCCTTTACTTGGCGCAGACCGTGCTGGTGCTCGAGGAACTCCACCCTCAGCTGCCGTGCGTGAAGACGCTACTCGAACAAGCCGTGGCGGCCGCGGGGGGTGCGGTCACTTCCAGCAGCGGCGGTGCAGCAGGGGTCGCCAGGCCACCCTCAGCCGTGCGGCCAGGTGAGATAGTTGGCCAATGCTTGCTGTTGCTCTTGGGGGCTTTGTGAGGCTTTGTGAGGCTGCAACCCTATCGCAAGCTGTAGGGGGGTGCCTTGCAAAGCCCTAGTTTGTTTATGCTCGTAGTGGTCATGTGAGGCTCTGTGAGGCATGGCTTATGCTTGTTGTGGTCATGTGAGGCTCTGTGAGGCATGGCTTATGCTTGTTGTGGTCATGTGAGGCTCTGTGAGGCATAGCGAAGGGCTTTCTAGGTGTAGCCATTACAGCTGGTGCAATTTTGAGCTTTGAGCTGGCTTATACATGAGTGGCCAGTCTTCATGCATACGCATGAAAGCAGTGGGCTCGGGCTCGAATGGGACGCGGCTCTGTTGATGCCAGCTGGCGCTTATGCCATCTGGTTGCATTGTCATCTATTCTACTCTGTTTCATCCCTATCAAGGCACATCTCTACCCCTATCAGTGCACTGTGTCATCTATTCTACTCTGTTCCACCCCTAGCCATGATAAATACCCATATCTTACTGACATGTAGCCGCGGCATTATGCCAGAGGTCCTCGTTCGAATCCGTGTCGGAGCTACTTGAACTTTCGTGTTTTTCGCGTCCCGGCGCTCGGCAACATTTAGTTTACTACTTGTTGCTTGCCTCGGCAAAATCATACCGACATGCTCTGTAACATTTTAGCGCTTGGTGGGACCTTCGCGTTCGTTTTTCCTGCACGGCGGTGGGTGCAACGGGGTGTTTCTTCGGCGATATGCTGGGTCAACCCGTGGTCCAGGCCCGGTGCCAGGTGGCGCCCCCCTGTCGCCTCTCCAGATGCCTGACATCCGCTCGCTGATGTCACCCGAGATCATGCGGCAGGTAACATCGTAGCACAGTAGTTAAGTGTATTCTGGCGCCCGCTAATGTGACACTTGTTGTGTTACATAAGGAGATAAGGAGATTCCATGGTAGGTTGGATACAAGTATGTATGCTGGCGCCCGCTGGTGTAAAGCTTGTTAAGCGCCATAAGGAGATGAGATTATGCGCCTGGTAGGACACCGGCGCCTGATAGTGTACAATTATGCTGTATAGTCTTTTCTTCTTTCTTTATCTTTGCTAGGTAGGTTTCTTCTTTATTCGGTGTACGCTTTGCTACATGTCCGCGCGGTGAATCTCAACGTGATCCGAGGGCCTGTCGCGTGGCCCGACTGTGCCTCCACTAGTATTCTGGCGCCTGCTAGTCCGTGCGTCACACAGGGTGGCTGTTTGCGACCTTTATAGGGAGAGCGCGTGGCAGGCAGTGGGCAGTCGCCAAAAACTGCCACCGCGTTTGTGCGGCTTGCAGCAGTCAAGCCGCTGTCTGCTGCAAAGCTGCCAAGTGGGGGAGGCGTAGGGGAAGGAGGGATCCAGGGGGGGACAAGGGGGGGAGGAAAAGTTCATGCTGGCAGTCGGTGGTGCTGCCACGTTCGCCAGTTTACCAATGGGGTGTATAAGACAGGGCACGCCTGTAGATAGTCGTAATAAACTTTTCCTTTGGTTCACCAGATATGCATGTTTAGAACAAGTGCGAACATGCCATGTCCGACAGTGAAGGGGCAGGGCAGGCAAGCGAGGCGGTTGGGTACTTGGCGGATGCATCCTCACACCGGGGCTTTGGGGGACGGGTGGGTGTTGGCCGGGGTTTGGGTGGGGAGAAGGGTTGAAGTGCACAAAGACATGAGGATGGTGAATGGAAACCTTTTTTAAGGTTGGCTCCTCTTTTTAGTTAGGCTCGGGCGGCGCGCCAACCCCTTGGGCTGCTCTGGTGCCAGCCAACAGGCTCGATGCCCTCCACGGGGCATCTTGTCCAGCCCGATTTGGCTCCCTTGCAGCCTCTGTTCACTGTGCGTATCCTCATATATATATATATATATTCATTGAGAATGATATATATATACGTGTGTGTGTGTCCTTATCCTCATCCGCGGATATGGATCATGAATTGCTCACGAGCTGGATTTTGGGTCCTATCTGGACTGATTGGTTTGGCGTTTCTCTGACAAGATGTAATGCTTGCTTCCCATTCCGTCGCCGACTCGCCGTCGCTCCCATGGGATCCGTTGCCCGATCACGCCCTGGGACACCCTGTGATGCGCCAGCTCATGAACGACCCGCGGACAATGCAGACGATGCAGCAAATGATGGTGGGTGCTTGGTCCAGTCCAGTTCACTGAAACCGGTGTTTTTTTAGTGTGTGCGTGTGTGCGTGTGCGCGTGTGCGCGTGTGCGCGTGTGTGCGTGTGCGCGTGTGCGCGTGTGCGCGTGTGCGCGTGTGCGCGTGTGCGCGTGTGCGCGTGTGCGCGTGTGCGCGTGTGCGCGTGTGCGCGTGTGCGCGTGTGCGCGTGTGCGCGTGTGCGCGTGTGCGCGTGTGCGCGTGTGCGCGTGTGCGCGTGTGCGCGTGTGCGCGTGTGCGCGTGTGCGCGTGTGGGCGTGTGGGCGTGTGGGCGTGTGGGCGTGTGGGCGTGTGGGCGTGTGGGCGTGTGGGCGTGTGGGCGTGTGGGCGTGTGGGCGTGTGGGCGTGTGGGCGTGTGGGCGTGTGGGCGTGTGGGCGTGTGTGTGTGTGTGTGCGTGTGTGTTTAGGTTTTCCTTGGCACGGGTCCTGAGTGTGATTTCTGCTGTGGATTATTGCCGGATCGAGTCAATGATGGTCAGATTTTGCTGCAGCTTAGGGGTATATCCCCATTACGCTGTGCCGCCATGACGCCTGGTAGTCGCTAGTATGGCTGGCGTGGGGTGACGCCTGCCGTGGCGATCGGCCTCGATGGCCTGATTTTGATAGCAGCAGCAGTGACAATGCTGACTCAGCAGTTGGTGGCATGCGAAGCAAAATGAGGGTCCTTGCCGATCAGAAAGTGCTTTCGACTGCTTGAGTATTAGAATCTCTCTGCTAATCATGCCCTTGCTAAGGTCATAGGATGGTATAGCAATATACGGCGTGATGAGTTAGTGAGGCGTGAGAGCATTACCGTCGCATGTGAGGCTTGAGAGCATTGGACTAGTCAAGTACGCCCAGCACATGCTTTGTGGGGCAACTGTGGGCAGGCAGTCAGCACTTCTTCACCGCCTCAACGGACCATGTTGTGTTTGTCCAGGGCTTCTATAAAGGAAGGGCTTCAAGGGGTGTCGCATAAGCTGTGTGCCAGTACAATGGCCAATGGATGCAGGACGACGCTCGACAGTGCACCAATTGATCTTGGTCCATGTGGACAACCTTAGCGGGGTAGATCTGGGAGGATCAGCATCTATCAGAGGGTGTCTAGCCAGGGTGGTCTACAACTTAGGAAAACAGCTTTGGCTTCTTAAACACTCTGGCTGCTTCTACTTGTAATAAACAACTGTTGCTTCATCTGCATCTCAATGGTGCAGAGGCAGGGCCTTGGAGGTGCCCAGCCGCAAGTCCAGCCGCAACAGCAGCAGCAGCAGCAACAACAACAACAGCAGCAGCAGCAGCAACCACGACAACAGCAACAGCAACAGCAACAGCAACAGCAACAGCAACAGCAACAGCAACAACAGCAACAACAGCAACAACAGGCTCCAAGTCAGCGACAAGCGCCACAAGACGTGGTAGGTGGGAGTGTTTGGCTTGTTGATTGCAAAGAGGTGTTAGGACTAGCTTTTTTTTTTTCTTCTGAGCTCTAGCAAGTCAGGGTAATGCATGGGAGGAATGGCTCAGGTTACACATGTCCATCACAGCGCGCGCGTGGACTACATGTTGCAGTTTAAACTACGTGTCCTTGAAACATCTTCAGCGTCGCAAATAATAAATGTGATGACAACCTGGGAAATGTTAATGACATCACAAACGCTACTATTACTGGGATGGTACCTTTTATTTCCTTATCGCAGGATATGACCGAGGACGAGATGCTTCAAGAAGCCATTCGACGGTCTCTGGACCCAGGCAGCTAAGCCTGGCTAGCCAACCAGTACCGTGTCCTAAGTCCACCCATCTGACAACGTGTGTTGTCCTTGAGGGACGAGTGAGCGTGGGTTTCGGAAAAGTCGCTCGAGTTTAGAACTTGGTCACCGCGGTCATGTAGGAATGCCTTTACAAAAGAGCTTCAGCAAAGTAGCTGCATTTATTTATTTCATTTCATCTAACACCGACAAAATTTAATGAAACAATACCGACAAGCCCTCACGGCTGCACCCGAGCAGGGTTTGGGGGGAAATAGAATTTCCACCCTGATGAGACCATTACATCCATCCCAGCCTAGTCATGGAGGATCATGCCCACGTGGCGGGTGGCGCAGTCACATGTAGCATCCAAGGGGATGAGATGTCCGAACCAGATCGATTATTTCGCGCCAAAAAATTGCTTGCGACGGCCATACGGATGCCAGTACCCGGATTCGGGCAGACCGCCGTGAGATCAATTAATTCATTTACACTTTACTGCGTCACGTGAGCATAAGTCCTCAGGGAAACGAATGCATGGGATGAGGTGGGTGGATTTGGTAGTAGTTATGAAAGAGACCTTTTAAAAAAGAAGCAGGAGACCTTGGTCTGGCAGGCCCCCAGCGGCTTGGCCAGCCAGGGCGGCATATTCTGACCTGGCCTGGCCCCGAGGGCATTCCCAAAAGGGTAGGGAAACATGCCACGAACTACATCCAGATGTTGCTGGCCGACCTAGTGGTCCCAGCCCAGTTTGAACACCGCATCCACTGACAATGATATATGATTTGGTCCCAATATGATGTGACGGAATGCAATATACGAGAATGCTCATAACTTTTGACTCCGGCCATGAAATTTCATCGGGTTGGTTGCATTAGACTCGTCTTTTGAAGACGAACACGCTGATATAATTTTCTACAGCTATCGCTCAATATTTCCGAAGATACCGGCACCGCCCTGCCCAGCAAATATCGCTGTTGCAATATACGAGAAAGCTCATAACTTTTGACTCCGGCCTTGAAATTTCATCGGGTTGGTTGCATTAGACTCGTCTTTTGAAGACGAACACGCTGATATAATTTTCTACAGCTATCGCTCAATATTTCCGAAGATACCGCCACCGCCCTGCCCAGCAAATATCGCTGTTGCAATATACGAGAATGCTCATAACTTTTGACTCCGGCCATGAAATTTCATCGGGTTGGTTGCATTAGACTCGTCTTTTGAAGACGAACACGCTGATATAATTTTCTACAGCTATCGCTCAATATTTCCGAAGATACCGGCACCGCCCTGCCCAGCAAATATCGCTGTTTTTTCAGCTCGATATGGCGGAATACGACTCATCCCAGCAATCACAAGCGTCCGCGGCCCTGCACCAACTCGCTGATGAAGCCATGGCGTCATTGGAAACACCCTTGCACGCTATGCCGGACGCCACTGTCAACATCCAGCCGCTCCACTCCACCGCTCCGCCGAACAGCGACCCTGCCATGGATACCCGCGAGGAGGCCTTTTCTGCCGAGGAAGCTGCCGCATTTTTACCTGGCAAATGGCCAGGCCTTAACGCCATCATGCGCCTGTCCCGAGCTGCCGCCCTCACCATCCTGCACCTGGCTGCCGAGAAAAAGTGCGAGATCCGGGACTGCAACCAACAGGTTACCCACCTGTCGGACTTTCTCCACGACGACCCCGACGACACTGACCTCTGCCTCGCAGTCTGGTGGACGTGCTCCCGTCTTTCCGACAGCGCCCTTGAGAGCTTTGTCATGGCCTCTCTGGACCTGGGAGCCGACCCCACTGTTGCGGCCGCCATCAACATCACCGCCAAGCAAGTCGCCAATACCTGCTTCGATCGCCTCCCTCCCCTCCTCAACGCTGCCCTCAACCCTGTCCACAACCACCTCGCCACCCACCACGCCCATTCCTCACACGCCGACACCTCCATCCACTCCGCCATCACCCACATTGCAGCAGGGCTGCAGCAGCAGCAGCAGCTCCTCCACCAGCTCCAGCAACAACTTGCCGCCTCCATAACTCCTGCCAAGACCACCTATGCCGCCACGCTTCAGAACCCTACGGAGCTCATCAACGAAATCAAAACAGCCGTCAAGGCCAGCACAAGGGATGCTATGCACGAACCCATTCGCTCATGCAGTATTGTGGTACGTGGCGTCCCCTCGAACGTCAACGATGCACGCCTGGGCACCTACCTCCGGGGCGACCCCTTCCTGGGGAAGCTCGGCGTGGCCCAAAGCGTCGTCATCAAAACGGCACGACGGCTCGGCGGCCCCACCGCCCCTGTCTTGGTGGAATTCCACCGCAAGGAGGACAAACTGCAGGTGCAGAAGGCCCGCCGGAACCTCCACGATACCCAACTGAGCATCGACGATTACTATACCCCGGAGCAGCTTGAGGCCCGGGCTGCCGCTTTGAACCGGCCGGAGGTCCACGAGGCTCGGGCAGCCAAGCAGGCCAACCCGCAACTACGGTGCAGCATCTATGCCCGCCTCTTTAATGGCGTCTTCATCGTCCGCATTAACGGCCAGGACCTTCCTCCAATGACGGCGACCCCCATGGATACCGCCGTGCCAGCGCCCCAGCCCCCTGCTCGGCCCCCGCCGTCACCGCCATCGCCACCGGCATCGACGGTCACCTGCTCCCCAGCACGTGTGGGGATCCGCCGGGGCAACTTCAGCTCAGGTATGGCTGCCAGGCTTGGCCGTCCCCCTAATAAATTCGTTCGCTTTGCACCTGAGCCGGAGCCCGCGCTGCGAACCCTTCTCTCCTATCAATGACGACGCTCGCGGCCCCGCGGCTCCGCGGCTTTAGCAGTGGGATCTGCCTAACTCCCCTTCCCGCCCCTTTGCCTTCGCAGCCCTCGGGCTGTCGGAGAGAGAGCACGGGTCGGCAGTGAGCCAGGTTCGCCCCGCCTCGCGCGGCCGCCTCCGAAACCTCCTCAGACTGCACGCATTTCTTATGCGTGCAGACGCAGACTCATTCTACCTGGCCACCCGAGCCAACCGTCGGCGTCGCCTCGACGCGTTGGCAGGAAGAATCGAAACGGTGATTGAAAGCATAAGTCCCCAACCCGCCCCCACCACCTCCACCCCCACCCCCATCACCACCCTGCTCCATCTCCGCCCCCACCCCCGCCTGCACCCCCCTTTTCGGTCAACGCGCGCCCTTGGTCATCGCCACCTTCAACGCCCGCACGCTCCAGCCCGACGCTGACCGCTGTCACTGCCTGCGCAGTGACGACTGTCAGTGCCATCGAGTCTCCAATCTTATTGGTTTCTGCATCGACAATAATATCGCCATCCTGGGAATCCAAGAACACAGGCGCACTGCATCGGCCCGCGGATCAACTGCCCTTGTTGCTGACGACATCGACGGCTGGCGGTTCTACTACGGAGGCGGCGACGGCACCGGGAACGGGGGCGTCGGTCTCCTCTGCTCCCCGCTCGCCGTACGCCACATGGGCGAACCCCAGCTGGTCAACGCTCGGCTCCTCGTGGCCACTTTTCATTCGATGGAGGGCCACTCGACCTACGCCCTGACGGTGGGCGTTGGTTACGCACCCCACTCCGGCCACCCAGAACAAGACCGCAAGGACTTCTTTGCAGCGCTGGAGAACCTGGCGAACGGCATCCCTGGTCGCAACTACCTCGCTCTGCTGCTGGACGCCAACGCCACGCTACCACCGGGTACTGGCGGATGTCAGCACGCCCCCAACGGTACGGTCTCCAATGCCAACACTGAACTTTTTGCTGATTTGCTTACGACATGCGATTTGGTCACTGCCAACACCGCTTTCCACATAGTCCAGATGCTTTGGTCACACACACCTCGCCAACTGGCACTGAACGCTGCATTGACTATGTTGTAATGCGCAAGCGTCATCAAGGATCTGTACTAGCTGCTCGCTCGCATGTGATCCCCCTGGTGCGCTCCGATCATCGCATCGTCACCGCCCGCATCCGCCTGCGATTCCCCTCGCCCTTTCGTAAGCACGTGGCACCCCTGATTTGCGCACACTTCAGTTGCTCGAGAAATCTGACGACGCTCTGGAGGACTTCCCTGAAAAACGCGCCCACAAGCGCGCCGCAGAGGCGTTCGTCGACGCGCTGGACATCCCGGCCAGCCACGCCCAGCTGTTCGCTGCCGGCCCGGCATCGGCCCTTCGGCACCTCGCTGACAAGCTGCCCGCGGCCGGGGCCCTACTGCCCCCCGCCGCCCGCCCCGCTTCACCAGCCTGCACCGGCTCCCCGCCGTCATCCAGGCCCGGCAAGCCCTGCGCGACAACAGCGACCCCGCCCGCTACGCCCGCCTCAAAGCCGATTACCACTCGGCCATCCGGCAGGCGACCAAGGAGCAGGAGGACCTTCATGTCCGCGAGTACTTCGCCCACCTCAAGGACCAGCACGGCAAGTACGCCTGGACCCGCCTGCGTCACGCCCAACGGCCCGCCGGCGGCGCGCAGCCGGCGCCGCGGACGCTCTCTGGCTCACCGCAGCAGCAGCTCGACCAGTGGTATTCCTCCCAGTCCCGGCTGCTCGGCGCCCCCCCGCCGCCTCCGCCGCTTGGCCCTCTGGCGGCCGCACGCCTGGCAGTAGCACCGGCGGACGTCCCTGCGCCGCCCACGCCGCCCGCCGCTGAGCAGGACTACACGTACCCAGCCCTGACGGAACCCCTGGCCGACCCCAACGAGCTCCCGCCGTTCACCGAGCTCGAGCTGAGCACCGCCGCCAAGCAACTCCGCTTTATGCCGCCGTTGGACCTGACCAGCTCCCAGCCCCGGTGATTAAGCTGACGGCGCTCACGGGGTTCCTGCTTGACGTCTGCAACCGGATCCTGCTTGCCGACGCGCCGCCGATTCCTGAGTGGCAGCACACAGCTACCGTATTATGCTGTACAAAAACAAAGGTTCCCCTGACGACCCCGCCAACTACAGAGGAGTCTGCATCCAGAGCGCCGCACTTAAGTTGTTCATGCGCATGATCCTCAACCGCCTTCGTTCTGCTCTCGACTGTCACCTTGGGGAAAGTCAAATGGGCTTCCGTCCTGGGCGCAACACCGTCATGGCCATCTTCGTCGCGCGTCGCCTCTTCGAGGAAATCGCTCTCCTGCAACCTGGTGAGTTTCCCGCCATCCTGATCTTCGTCGACTTCATCAAGGCTTTTGATTCTGTCCTCTGGGACGCTCTATGGGCTGTACTTGCTCGCGCTCGCGTCCCCACTCCCCTGATTACCGTCATCCGCACGCTGTATGAGGGGTCCACCACTTCGGTGCGCACTCAACACGGCATTACCCCGCCATGCCCACTGCAGACCGGCGTCTGGCAGGGTTGCGTCCTGTCGCCGTACCTGTTTATTATTGTAGTGGATTATGTTATGCGCCAGGCACGTGCTCGCTTTGCTAGCATTGCAGGCCGTGCCCCTGGCCTAGCGATCACGAACGAGCTTGGGGAAGGGGGGCCGACTAACAAGCAGAATTTACTAGCTGACCTCATTTATGCCGACGACATCACGCTCATCGAGAAGCCGGAGTCTGCCCAACTTTGGCTGGACTGCCTGGCGCTCGAGGCTCGGGCGGTTGGTCTAGAAATCAGCCCCAAAACGGAGGCCCTGGCCCTCGGCATGGCAGGGCCCCCACCCACACTCCGCCTCTTAGACGACACCGAGGTCAACTACCCTCCTTCAGGCCGCTTCAAGCTGCTCGGCAGTTGGCTTCCCGACTGCGAGGACGACATGACGACACGGATCGGCATGGCGTGGGCGCACCTCCATGACCACCGCCGCTGGTGGAGCAACCCCGCCCTACCCCGGATCGTCAAGCGGGTGGTCCCACGCGGAATGGGGTAGATTTTTGCAAGAAAAAAACGCTAATTTCAATCGTCCGAAAACCGGACATTGCGCCGAAATTCTTGCCGAAAATTTGGCAGCCGAGCGAATTTTTCGCCCGACGGACTTTGCGCCGAAATTTTTTGTCTGCCGTGCTTCGAACTCAACCGACTCCTGCTGTTGCGTGCACTTTGTCCGATGCCTGCAGGCCACGCACGAATTTTGCGACCGAAATATGACGACTAGACAAGTTTATCGACGACCTACATCGATCTATTGCCACTTTTGAAGTCCTTGGCTTGCTAGCAGCTTTTGATTATCAATGCCGGGAACAAAATTGCCGAAATTTTTTATTGAATCAGTACATATATGTGCACATGTCCGTAATTTTATCATTCTCAATTTTGACATTGTCGGAGTATTTGACAACTTAGGCATTGCGCCTAGAAAAAGGTGCCCCATCCGTCGATGTCAAAATCGCCGAAGGAGTACACTCCCTGGTACTGGTCTCCCCTGTAGTTGGGAGGCTCGCCTGTATACATTTTGGTGTTCAACTTGGCCCCGCCGTTCTCCGCAGCAGCCAGGAACTCCTGCTGGGCCTCGGCCCTCAGGCGCATCATTGATACATTGGGAGAGCCCGGTATTTCCGTGCTCTCCACCACCACTCTCGCCTGATTGTCAGGCACGCATTGGTAAGCAGGGTTCAAATCTGAATCGGGTGGCACCAGATCGATCATGCCATTGCCGAACGCAATGACACCTGCACCCCACTGTGCAGAAGGTCCGAGCAACTCTACATCAATTCTGATGTTTGCAGCGTGCTCATTTTTGTCGACCATCACATAGGTATGCTGAGAACCGAAAATATTGCTCTGCTCCATTTGTGACAGTGTTAAATTTCGGCAAGCTTGGCTGCTTGCAATCGACAGGAAATTGGTGACCCCGACAGCCAGACGCGCAAGGGTTATAACTGCAGGTAGAACCCAAAATTTGTCGATAAGGAGTAATGGAAGGGCACGACCACCAGTCACTAGTATTCGCTTCACCGGACACCTTTTTCAGCTTCCGGATAAAATTCAGCAAGAGCAGCGGCGATTAGATACTAAATATTGCGTTATTGGTTCGTACCGTACCCAGACAAAAATTGTACTAGTGACGCAATTGTACTAGGCGGAATGACAACTGCGCCCGGCAAATAAGTATTTATTGCTCCAACCCCACACCTAACTTGTTCCGGAGCTGTTCGAAGCGAAGAGCAATGGAAGGGATCGGACCCGAGCCAGATTTGAGTGCGGAACATGATGGCTGGCCTACCTCACTCCGAACATTAAGGTGGACCCGGGTTCGAATCCTGTCAGTGCTATTCGCTTCGAACAGTTCCGGAACGATTTTTTTTGTGGGGGTGGAGCAATAAATTCTCGACATGCAGAAACAAATGTCGAATAGATTGTGCAAAAAAATATCGAAATCCTTATCATTATTTAAATATACAGCATAAAATTATGTTGCAGTAAAAAATAACTGTTAATTGAAGGCCGCAAAAAATTATCAACTACCCTTAAACTTGACCACAGAAAGATCTCGAAAAATATATACAATATATGCGGCCACCTTTTTACACCCTACTGAAGCCCCACTCTAAAGATATAATACGAGCCGAAACTAGGGCGTCGTCTACCCGCAGCGAGACCCCAATTTCTTGTTTAAGTCGGTGCCGGCCCCTCCGGGGCTTCATCCTTGATCACCAGCGTAGTAAGCCACTTGTCGAGCTCCTTGCTCATCCTGATGTCGGCACACATTCCGTCGCTGCGCACGCGTGCTTCTAGCCGGAGAGCCGGAGCGACGCAGAGATAGCAATTCACAAGCTCGGGCTGGCGTGACGGTGGCCAATCCTCAACGTTGAGCGTGAAATGCAGGGGGTCATGCTTATCCCGCTTCCAAATCCGAACGGGAAGAATGCCGTTCCCGGCGAGGAACAGCTCCTTCTCCCGTCCGTTCCGGCCCTCGACCCACCTCTCGAAGTTCTCGTCTAACACGATCGGCCCGGCTTCGCTTACAACCTCAGCCAACCAGAACGGGTGGATGGGATCGTGATCCGTGTCCTTGTCCGATGGAACTGCCACATAGTCGTGGAGTCTCATCTGCCGGCCCATCGCCTCCCGCTTGTCCTTCAGCTGCTCCCCCCGCGTCACCATGCGAACCGGAGGGTTGGGCTGGCTCGGTGGCAGCAAACGGACAGTTTTCATCGAGCTTCCTGCATCATTGAACTCGATGATAAACGACCACTCGCTTAGACATCCCTCAAACCGCCCAGCCAAACAGGGCGGACAGTAGCAGGAATAGCGCCTAATCATCAAAAGGCCAGGGTCGGACTTGTCCAGTCGCCACCAATGCGCCTTCTTGATGCCAGGCACCTCCTCAACCTCCGCGCGTCGGCCGGACTCGACGTCCTGTCATCAAATAGTTAGGACAAAAAGAATACCGTTCAAATTAGCAAAATTGACCAAAAACCAATAAAACAGGGTATAGCTGCAGAGAGACCCCTTAAAAAAAAAATTAACGACAAGACATCAAGTGATCAAAATTCGACACAGGGTATAGCTGCAGAGAGACCCCATTCGAATCATAATAACAACGTACGACAAGATATCAAGTGATCAAAATTCGACACAGGGTATAGCTGCAGAGAGACCCCATTCGAATCATAATAACAACGTACGACAAGATATCAAGTGATCGAAATTCGACACAGGGTATAGCTGCAGAGAGACCCCTTCATACCGAAAGAACAAGCGAAATTTCATACCTAAAAGAAAAGCAACCCATGGACAGTATATAGGGTCTCTCTGCAGAGATACCTTTATTGGGTTTGAATTTTTATAGAACAGCGGCAGTTGACGTCTTAAAACCTGAAATAACACAAAATTCCGTACCGGGGGTAAAAGGAAGAAGTGGCGAGTGACGTTCTCGGCCCGCGCGCGGGCCGACTCCCTGCTCGATGTCTTGCCGCCCTGCCAGTTCTGGTTCAAGTAGGCGACTAGCTGGTGGGTCTCAAGTATGTGCTGGTTTTCGGGAATCCTCTGCATTTCCCTCAAGACGCACTTGCACTTCGCTCCTTGACCATCCACCTCCCCCTTCCCATGCTGCTCCCCCATGTAGTGGAACTCAAAGGCCTGCAGGTCGGGATCCCCCATGAGCAGACCGTTAATCTGGTTAATCACGTACCTGGACTTAAACTGCACCGCGCAGTTGTCCGAGCACATGTACAGGTTTCGCACCTCTACCCCTACTTCTACCCGCAGGGTTTCCAGAATCTTGCGAAGAGCGTATACGAGTGCGCGCTCGCCCCGCTTGATACTGGAATCCCCCAGGAAAAAGAAGACGCGCTTTTCCAGCTCGCCGTTGAGCCGATAACGCACGATCATGGGCATCAGGATGTGGCTGCGCTTGTGGAAGTACTGCGACTGCAGTTGGACGTAGCTGCTGTTCTCGTAGTTCTCGGCCCAGTCGCCGTGCACGAGCACGTCCCCCTCTCTCAGATTCTTCTCCCGATCCTTGATTGTATCCGCCTGCGACCAGGCCGTAAAGCAGTGCACGGTGAACTTGTCCCACATCTTAAGAATCTCGTCCCGCAGCTCAGCTGGGGTGGACCTCATTTGGACTTGCTCGGGCCGCTTCACCTTCTTCGCCGCCCTGCCATCGGTCTCGCCCTGTTTCGCAAAGGTCCGCAGACAGTTTCGATTTGCAATAAAATCGCATTTCGATAAGATAACTGCAACTCACAAAGGGTCTCGCTGCAGCTATAGGTCACAAAAAAAAAAGTCAACAACATATTAACGGAGAAATAAAATCGAAACCAACTCACATTCACCCGTCGGGTCACAGTCTGCTCCACCATCTCGAACTTGAACCAATTCAGAATCTCCGTGGAATTCTTGTCCCGATCACACTGCACCCAGTTATTATGGATGCCGCATGATTCCTCAGGACAGAACCCCTCCACACACGCCATCTTCAGTATGCGGTGAACCCTCTCCGTCCTCGGCACCCCATCTTCGTCCTCCACCAGCCTCTCAGAAATGTCGAGGTCTTCCAGGTCCCGTCCCCGCCATTCATCTTCCCCCTCCCCCTCTTCCATCCCCCCGCCCATTCCGCCCCCTTCACGCAGCCCGTTATCCCTGCCGTCAGTCTCGGCGGACACCGGGCAGTGAAAGTGCTTGATCCAGTCCGTCGAGTGAATGGCTTTCCACATTCCGCAAGTACCGTCCGGCTCTCTGTACTTGGAGCATCCCGCACACTCCGCGCCACACTTGCAGTTCTTGCCGTGGTTCGCATTGGAGTGCTTGGTCCACGCCCCCATGGCCGACTGCATGGTGACGTGCTTCTCACACGCGCACAGGTTCCTCTCCTTCCACTTGCCCTTGATGCAATCGGGCGCGTATTTGCAGAAGGTCGTGTAGCCCACGTGAATGCCCACGTCCTTATCATACTGGTTACTCCTTTTGTTCCAGTACGCATGCTTTTCGAGAAAGTGATTGTACATGTCCTCCTTGGAGGTCATGTAATAGCGCGCTCCCTCAACGGCGACGAGCACCCCGTGATTGCCACGACCCTCCCTGCTGTAAGTGCGCTTGACATCCTTCATCTGGGAGGAGGCGCGCGACTCATCATCGTGCATCCACGCGTCCACTATCGCGTCAATCACGAATTGCGGCAAAGGGCGCCCCTTGCGAGCCTGCGCGTGTCTGAGGTAGTCCAACTTCTGCTGCCTTCGTATCGCGCGAATTCCGCGAATCTTCTTGGCGTCCATCCCCGTCAGGTTCTCCAACTCCGCGGCCGAAAACTCCTTCTCCAAGTCGTCACCACAGTAAAGCGTGGACATCAGCACCATCCTGACGTCTCTGTCTGCGTCGCTTTTGGTCAGACCATCAAAAAAGCCGTTAATCCGAGCCACCCAGAACCTGTTCAGTTCTGCCATCCGCTCCTGATTGTAAAGCTTTTTCGCCTCCTCATGATACTTCCCGTGACCTAGTTCAGCGGCCCTAGAGTTAAAGCCAGCAATCATCTGGTCGAAAGCCGGCCCCCGCCCCTCGGGTTTTGTCATCGCCTGAGCCGCTTCAAACGCCTGGTCAGCGAAATATTCCCCAATAACCCTCTTTGATTTCGAGTATTCTCCCGGCCGCTTGACTTCCTTGGCTTCAGGCTGCGCTGGATTCTGGTTCTCATCTCCGAAAACCCTTTTTGCGCCAGTTGACTGCTTCGTCCCGGTGTTCAACTTAATTGCACTGAATCCTGGACGACCGGACGCAAGGGCGAAAACTCCCACCCGTTCGCGTGCTGCATGCCATGACGACCGGCACAACGAAATCCATGCAAATCGAGTATCGTTGGGAAAAGCGACAATTACAGACAAAGTTCGAAAGTGTATCATTTTTTACCACGATTGGGGTCTAGCTGCAGCTAGACCCTTAGAGGGGCTTTTTCCGTTAGACGAAAAGATTACCTGATGTGGTGAACTTAGCATACCCCGACCAAGATTGGGGTCTCGCTGCAGCTAGACCCTTCATTGCGGCGTGCGATTGTTAAATCACAGACTTCTGATTCATTAATTTTATAGCAACCATAAAGAGGGTCTAGCTGCAGCGAGACCCTTGAATTTAAGCTATTGCTTGTGGTTATAAATGGTCTAGCTGCAGAGAGACCCCAATAAGGACGAAAAGATTTCAGGTTTTCCTCACCTTCGCGGCTCATTCTCTTATTAGTTCTCCCAGAACACTCAGATACCTGCATGGCGAGAATAACAAAAATAACACAGTAGCATTGATAAAATTGTTTATCAGAAAATATATATACTAATTACAGTATATTTTGCAAAAGATTTTATAATATATTGTGAATAGCATGGTTAAATTCCACATACTTTAATAATATGGTATGTTAAAGTATATAGAATCATTATTTAGTAAATGATTTACAAGAAAAAGTGGTATAGACTATTATTATTATATAGTTCGGCAATCTATGATAGTAAGACGTACCGGATGTCAGGTTTATCAGCGGCTCCAGGGCTATAGCGTCTCGCTGCAGCGTGACCGTTTGGTGCTATGACTGATTTCAGTAGATGTGCAGAAAAAAATTTATTTCCATGACCACACCAGGAATCGAACCCAGAACCTCATTGTACATTTCGCATGGTAACGATGTCAGCCAAACATCCGAATGTTCCCAGGTAAATGGGCTGGAGGTCGTCTCTTTTTATACCTGCGGCCACAAGCACGGGTGACGGCATATTGGATGTCGTCCAATCCGCTAGCTTGGTTCCAAAAGATGGGATCGAGCTTTTGCACCAGCGCCGCGCTTCCAGTTTTCAGTTCCGTGGGGAGGAACGAGGATGCCACGTTTCCAATTTTTTCAATACCGTTCAGCCCTGTGACGCCGCGTCCGTTTTGCGAATTGCGACCGTCCCATCGCCCATCGAAAAAGAAGCGCAGCCGCAGAGAGACCCCATAGCTGATACGAGCTGCCATATCGTTTCGACGTTTGCATGCTACCTGCTGGATTATAAAATCCTACGTTGATACCTGCCTGGTGCCGGAAGTTTACAAGGAAATCGGTCTGCTTTCGCCGCACAACGAAAAAAAGGTGAGCTTTTGCCGCATCCTGGATGGTAGGCTGACTAAAATTGTTCTATCAAAAACGGCAACTAAACAGCGCATGCACGCCGACGACACAGTTAGCCAGCTGGGCGAAGACATGTCCTTGCTGCCATCGCAAGAAACTCTATGTTGCAGCAAGAGTGATAAAAATGTCTGGCTTCCTTCTTTTCGTTGCTAGCTAAACCCTGCAGACATCTCGGTAGAGTCAGCTAAGCCGATCCTAATCCACATCTGGCATCCATCCCTTTAGTCTAGTTGCCATGGAGCGTTTCTTGGTCTCGCACATGTCGATCATGGTGGTGCTAGGCTTTCACTTGGGTCACCCTTTCCATGTTTGCTATGCCTTTGGTCTGGTTAGGTTATAGGTGTAGATGTGCACATACTGCATTTGCTGCGTTTCTAATCGGTGCTCCTGTTTGATGCTTTTTTTCCCCTTCATATCGTTTCGACGTTTGCATGCTACCTGCCGGATTATAACATCGGACGTTGCTACCTGCCTGCATAACGATAGTTTGCAAGAAATCTTCATTTTGCCGAAACACAAAAAAAGGTGATCTTTTGCCGCAACGTGGATGGTAGGCTGACTAAAATTGTGCTGCTACGTATCAATACATGTGGGGGGGTGCTGCTACGTATCAATACATGTGGGGGGGTGCTGCTACGTATCAATACATGTGGGGGGGTGCTGCTACGTATCAATACACGTGGGGGGGTGCTACGTATCAATACATGTGGGGGGGTGCTGCTACGTATCAATACATGTGGGGGGGTGCTGCTACGTATCAATACATGTGGGGGGGTGCTGCTACGTATCAATACATGTGGGGGGGCTGCTACGTATCAATACATGTGGGGGGTGCTGCTACGTATCAATACATGTGGGGGGGTGCTGCTACGTATCAATACATGTGGGGGGGTGCTACGTATCAATACATGTGGGGGTGCTGCTACGTATCAATACATGTGGGGGGGTGCTGCTACGTATCAATACATGTGGGGGGGTGCTACGTATCAATACATGTGGGGGGGTGCTGCTACGTATCAATACATGTGGGGGGGCTGCTACGTATCAATACATGTGGGGGGGTGCTACGTATCAATACATGTGGGGGGGTGCTGCTACGTATCAATACATGTGGGGGGGTGCTGCTACGTATCAATACATGTGGGGGGGTGCTACGTATCAATACATGTGGGGGGGTGCTGCTACGTATCAATACATGTGGGGGGGTGCTGCTACGTATCAATACATGTGGGGGGGTGCTACGTATCAATACATGTGGGGGGTGCTGCTACGTATCAATACATGTGGGGGGTGCTGCTACGTATCAATACATGTGGGGGGGTGCTGCTACGTATCAATACATGTGGGGGGGTGCTGCTACGTATCAATACATGTGGGGGGGTGCTGCTACGTATCAATACATGTGGGGGGGTGCTACGTATCAATACATGTGGGGGGGTGCTGCTACGTATCAATACATGTGGGGGGTGCTGCTACGTATCAATACATGTGGGGGGGTGCTGCTACGTATCAATACATGTGGGGGGTGCTGCTACGTATCAATACATGTGGGGGGGTGCTGCTACGTATCAATACATGTGGGGGGGCTGCTACGTATCAATACATGTGGGGGGTGCTGCTACGTATCAATACATGTGGGGGGTGCTGCTACGTATCAATACATGTGGGGGGTGCTGCTACGTATCAATACATGTGGGGGGGTGCTACGTATCAATACATGTGGGGGGGTGCTACGTATCAATACATGTGGGGGGGCTGCTACGTATCAATACATGTGGGGGGTGCTGCTACGTATCAATACATGTGGGGGGGTGCTGCTACGTATCAATACATGTGGGGGGGTGCTGCTACGTATCAATACATGTGGGGGGGGTGCTACGTATCAATACATGTGGGGGGGTGCTACGTATCAATACATGTGGGGGGGTGCTACGTATCAATACATGTGGGGGGGTGCTGCTACGTATCAATACATGTGGGGGGTGCTGCTACGTATCAATACATGTGGGGGGGTGCTGCTACGTATCAATACATGTGGGGGGGTGCTACGTATCAATACATGTGGGGGGGTGCTACGTATCAATACATGTGGGGGGGTGCTACGTATCAATACATGTGGGGGGGTGTGCTACGTATCATTTATTTATTCATGCCACACCCC